>JAKSZT010054467.1:47352-63800 GCA_026826555.1 Tolypeutes matacus | reverse complement strand
ATCTAGTGGGAACTCCATGAGCCACTGTTGAAGGAGAGAATCAGGAGTTCAGGCCTGAGGACATGCCTGGACACAGGAAGGACATCAGGCAGGGAGAGGAAACAAGGACTTGCCTGCCTCATCCTCACGCCACCATTTGCTCCTGCTGGGGCCTTGGGCAAGTCTTTCCTCTTTCCTTGCCTCAGTTTCCTCACCCAGGCTGGATAACCTAGTGGGGCTTGAACTGAGATACAGTCCCTGAGTGTGAGTCCTGTACCTGGTTTGACTGTAGTCACCCCCTCGCCAATGCTCTCCACGATGCCGGCTCCCTCGTGGCCTAATATCATAGGAAGTGGTGTGACAATGGTCCCACTAACCACATGGTCATCTGAGCGACAGATTCCTGTGGCCACCATCTGTTCGGGAAAGGGGAAACAATTACATTCAGAAAAATTATAGGTCCCAGAGAGATTTAATGCACCCAATTCTCTGAAGTCGAGCTTCTAAAGTGTTTTCAAGAATTTTGCTAATTCCTCTTCTTTTCAAATGAAAAATTCAGTTAACCCCTAAGGTTATTCAGTCTCTAATCATCCTATACTTTCCTTTCCTGCATTAGAAAATATAGAATAATCTACAAAATAATTGTTTCTGTAACATGCAATTCTTTATATAATATACATTAATGCACACTCTCTGTAGAAGTAGAAATTGCCTATTAACATGGAGAAATTATGCCTTTGTATTCAATCATCAACTGCTAATTGATTTTGAAATTTTGACACATATCCTTTTGTAGGATATTTCTGTATAAACACATAAATTCTTTTTTATATTTTCTGGGCTTATGCTGTACATTTTTACTAATGTTAATTTGATCACTTAAACATGTTTAACAATATATACCAACTATATCTTTTCTTGACAACCAATGTAATTCCATTATACTGATTACCATAATCTACACAAAACCTTCTCTTAATGGATTTTATGTTGTAACCACTTTTTAATATTCTTTGATTTTTATAAGCCTAAATTAAATAGAGGCAGTAAAGAATTTCACCTTAATGCGAACTTCAGAGGCCTTGGGGGGTGCTACCTCCACCTCCTCAATGGAAAAGGGTTTCTTTAGCTCCCAAAGCACAGCTGCTTTGCATTTGATTACCTAGAAAATCAAACACAAGATAATACTTTTTTCTCCCAATCTTGAACTCAGGAATTTTGTCTTTTCATCTTTGTATTGCCATGTTTAGTCCCACTTACAGTCCGAACAACTGCTGTATTGAAATGGACAAGCTCTGGTTAGGAAAATAGTAGGAGAATCAGTCATAATGAGACATTGAGATAAATTGTACATATTTTTTCTAGATGATTTTTACATATCTTCTTTTCTCCAAGGGTATTTATTCTTGATATATTCTAAGCTAGCCTGCAGGGGGTTGTTGACCCACAATTGTTGGCTTGTACATGGAGTTCTTGTCACTGTTATTTCATTGATTTTGACAGATGGATTGTCTATTAACGTAAAACCTACTGCCCTCTTGCTCAATTTTTTGCTTAAGCCAAAAGAATCTGAATTTATTATAACAGGTACTATTTGCCTTCTGTCTAGGAAAAAAATCTTTTTCTCACTGTTTCCCTGCTTGCCTCTTTCTGTTTTTTTCCCTTCCCACTACTTTTGTGTGCATTACTCATTTGGAACACAGTCTTTGCAAAACTGTTTGTTATCTGATTTATGCATGGGAACACCTTTAAGAATACATTGGGACCAAAATGCACAAGTTTGGCTAGAGACATAAATACAAACAAATACTTCCATATGAATACATACATAATTTAAAATCAGGAGAACTGTGCTTGTGTTTGAATTTCAAGCGCAGAAAGCTTAACCATAGATTTCTCCAAAATAAGAGTTAAACACATATTTCAAAGTTTGAGAAGGTCCTTAAATCCTGTTTTCAAGCTGCCAAAGTTTGTACAGTAAATTTTAAAATAGAGAACTTACATACCTACAAATATATATATGTATATAGTTAAAAACAATTTGATTGAAATTTGTTCCTTTGAAATTAATTTCTATTGTTGATTTTTCAAATCTGCAATTCTCAGGTTTTTCGCTATGGTCAATGACGCAATAAATATGAGAGTACTTGGAAAATGTACACTGATGACAGTAGGTCCTGAATGTTGGTAGCAAAGAGGTGATAAGGCTCACTGTGGAGGTGTTTGGGGACTGTCCATGCTTGATCTTTAACCTTACAGGGATGCTACCAGGTTGGAACCTTTGAATTCTGGCCTTATTTTACAGTGAAAATTTTATTTTATAGATGCAAATATTGAGTAGTTTTCCCAAACTCACAAAACTGTCTGTTCCAAGAATTAAAATCAATCCATTGTTACTCTTTCATTAGCACACATCTTATTAAATTATGTTTTCTTAATATGAAGATTTTCCTGATTAAAAACATTCTGATTTAGGTTTACAAATTAGTCACGATATGCTTGGATAAAACTCTCTCTCTAACTAGTGCACATTTATTTAATGGAAGGAGAGAAAACTTAATAACTACAGATGATATATATTCTGGTAAAGATGTAGGAATAGTCTATTTCCATTGTAGTGTAGGATGCACTATATATTTTAGCAAAATTGTATATTGTATTTCACCATATATTTTTCTAATTTAGACAGGAAAATTTAATTATTCATTAAAAATCTTATCCCTTCATTTATTATACAATAAATATAATAAATTTGTATTCATTAGTTTATAACAGACAAAATATTTCTAAGAAAGATTTTTTTCCTCACCTTTCCTGCTGTGCTCATGTTGTTTCTGTCTACTCTGCAGACCTAATGAATTCTTGTGGACTTCCTCACTTTTTGAGGACACAAAGCACATATTGCCAGCTATTTTGTTTGCTTGAGCCGTGCCCAATTCTACACGTGATCTAGGGTTTTTAAACTACACCCATTGGTTTATTCTCAGACCACATCGAATTAATTAGGAAAGGACGTTGAACCAGTATACAAAACTGGACTTTGTTTTTACTATGCCAATGCCAGATATCTTGATTTGCTTAAGTTAAATATTTCCCTACATGTTAATTATTTTCTCCCTTTTTGCTATTTCTTATTTATCCCTTCCCCAGTCCCACAAAGGTAGTAAGGAGTTCTGTTTCCTCTTTGTCTGCACTACATGCCAACTTTCAATCTTTTTTGTTTAGTTCGGTAGGAGGAGTAGAGGAGCAGGACAGAAAAGTTAGGACACAGAGCTATGAGCCAGAGGTGGGTGCTTGATTGTGCACTCTCTTCTTCACCACAGAGAAATCAGGCACCCAAAAGATCACAGCAAAGCTGCTCACTGTCCCTAGCATTTCTGCTCCACTCAATACCTGTCAGCTTTGAGCATGTGCCTGTACCAGGTGCTAATCTGGTTACAATAGGGTTGACAAAGATGAATAGGAGATAGCCTCTTCCCAGGCTAATAGCCACTAAGGGGACTATGTTATGGCCTTTGGGTCTAGGCAGACCCCATGTCTTACTAGCTTTGTGAATGTGGACACTTTATTTAGGTTTCCTTTGCCTTAGTTTCCTTATCTGTAAGACAAGGGTGAATAAAAGTACCTAACTCATAGGGCTGTTTTGTGAATAAATGAAAAAAATCTGTAAAGCACCTTTCATGGAGCCCAGTTGATAGCCTCAATAAATATAGGCTTCAATTGTAATTCATGAAAGAGAGTCACAATCTATGGGCAAATGGGTCACACAGGTAACCGAGTTCTTTTCGTGTCAGCTTATCCAGGAAGTACTGTGTATATATTATGTACATGATAGTGCTTTGGGAGTGAAAAGGGGGAAGGGGTATGGTGTCCAGAACCAAAGATGCTGAGTCTTAAAAGGACATTTTAGAGGTGCAAGCATTTGAACCAGACTCTACATTATCTTGGAAAATAGAGAAAAATCCTCACTTTGGTTTTTCTGTTGTCACTGATTCATTGTAACTAGTATTGTAGGGTTTCCAGAGAATAGGAGTTTGATTTTTCTTTCATCCACTCTTGGAAGTCCCATAACACTTAATACATTAGGTTTTTTTTAAAATTAAATATTTATAAATGTTATACAAAAAATATAGGGATTCCTGTATACCCCACCTCCCACACCTCCCACAACCTCCCACATAAACATCCTTTAGTGTGGCACATAACTTGCAATTGATAAACACATCCTGGGGCTTTGCCAGTAAGCATGGACCATAGTTCACATTGTAGACCACACTTTCTCCCACACAGTTCTGCAAGTTATGTGATGATATAGAATGGCCTATATCTGTTGTTGCAATGTCACTCAGGACAATTCCCAAGTCCAGAAGTTTTTGATCAGATATAATGTGCCCCAAAATTTAATAACGTAAAAGACATATCTCTCTTGAATTATCCTGGAAACAATTTCATGACTAGTTCAATGCAGTGTGAGTAATGATTTATGATATAGTTGTTGTGGGTCACAGCATGGCTGGAAACTTTCCCCAGCAGAGAGGCAAGAGAGGTCCTATGATTTCAGGGTAAGGAAAGATTTGAGGAAAATAGAAACTCCCAAATCTTCTTTCTGGAATTCAAGTCCCTTTACCACCTTACTCTATACAGCTCATCCCTCTTGCTCATCCCTAGGATCCATGTTATTTAAAATTTGTGTCTCCATTGTTCCCCAAATCTAAGCCCATTCCTCACTGAAGATCATACTCACCACATTCCTTCTCTCCATATCTCACCACTTGGATGTGTCAACTTCAATCTAAACTGAGATCGAGGTCAGGTTCCCACTCTTGGAGGTATGGTCACTCCATCTCACAGCTTTCCTTCCCTCCTGCATCCCTTTAGCACAACATCCCTCCTCTGGCATTGGGACGCATTCCTTCTGCCACTCCTGTGTTTAGTGTGGTGATCAATCTCTCAAACTCTACTGGTCAGATGCCGTTTCACTTATAGGTTCAATTTCACCTAGTACAATGCTGTATATACAGGTATTTAATGATTGTTGTATTCATTTAACTCAGGGAAGGAATTCTGTAGGACTCTCATAATGAATAGGATCCAGCACCTTCTTGCTAGGCCTTGAAGATTAGCAGTGGGTCAGCAGATGTCAGGTAGACCAGACAGAGAACTCTCCTGTGAGGGACAAAGTGTTCAGTACCAGAAGAGATTTGCAAAGTGCAGTTCAGAGGAGGAAGACACCAGCCTGTCTTTTTTTAAAAAAATCAGTTTTGTTAAAATATATTCATAAAAAATACATTCCATCTAAAGTGTACAATCAACAGCATTTGGTATAATCACAGAGTTGTACATTCATCACTTCAATCAATATTAGAACATTTTTATTACTCAAAAAAAAAAAAACACCCCAAAACTAAAACCAAAACCAACCAAACAATAACCCTACCCTTTAGTAATCACCCCTCAATCTCTCCATCCTTCCTTTGTCAAATGTAACTCTAATCTGTCTTTTCATTTGAGTTTTCCCAGCATGTGACTCCATGCCTGGCCCATGGTGTATGCTCAGATATTTATTGACTAAATTGAAGGAGCAGCTTCTTATAGTCAGGGAAGCCTTGAAAGAGTAAAATATTTCATAAGAATTGTGAGTTGGAAATGAGAGAGATTGATGGAATCAACAGCATGGACAAAGAACTCTGAACAAATCATTTTCTTGTAATCCCCTCTTTTACATGTTTTCATTTTAACTCCTCTCCCATTACCACCTTACTTCCATGGCCCTAATGAAATCAGAACTTTGATATCATTCATGAGTTTCTGTCACTGCAGGAACACATGACCTCCTGATGTTCTTCAGATACATTGGGACAATCTTCCTTGTGTCAAGTGACATTTACTGATACCATCTCACAATTATGTTCCCAACCTTTGCTTTCCCTTCAAAAAGGTGTAGATGGGCAGGTGGGGTAAACAGAGGGCACAGGGAAGGGTATCAGTGTTCCTATGCCAGGAAGACTGTGACAGGCCTGGAATATCATGTAGATCGACCAAAGTTAATCCTGTAAAACTCTCAAGGTTTACAGAGCATCACTCTCCTCTACTTCGCTCTCTCTTTCTCTAACTTTCTCTGACTCATTCCCAGTTTTATATAACATTTCAAATCAAGCATCTATCACTTCCTAAAGGCAGATTCTCAGGAGTGAGGATATGACTGGTTCAGCTTGGTCAGTAAATCCCCATGTGTGGGGTCACCAAATGTGTCTGTGTTCCCATCCCTGAATCTGGGAGTTTGTCACCTTACATGCCAAAAGGGATTTTGTAAATGTGATTAAGTTGAGAACTTTAAAATATACAGATTATCCTGCATCTTTCAACTGATCCCAATCTAATTAAAATGATCTCAAAATTGGAAAACCATTCCAGGTTGTGCTTAGAGGGGCAAATGTGACTTGGGGATTCATGTTTGCTTCATTTGTTTTCTGTTCTCTCAGTAGGTTAGCAGGAAGGCAAGAAATGGCATCCAACATTGTCTCATCTAATTATTTTCTTAAAATTATCTTATGAGATAGATAACAACACCACACACATTTTACAAATGAAAACTCCGAGGCTTACAGAGTTCCCCTAAATTTCCTAGAGTAATACAGCCAATGGAGGAACCAGAATTCCCAGAGGCCGAACTCCAGGGTCTATGCACCTACCACTAATCATAATCACTAGCATAATCAGCATCCTAGCCAATACTGTTGTCACTCTTACTATTATTACTTATCTTTCTAATTGCTTTACATTTATCAATTCATTTTTATTTTACTATATGAGGTAAATACCGCTATTATCCTTTTGTACAGGTGGCTGTTTATCGATAGTGTCTTTGTCATCATTAAAGGTACTTTTTGGAACTTCTAGCACAGTTTTCCAGACCATGTCAACTTTCCTTCTAATACAGTGCTTAAGGCACAATTCATTTTCAATCAAGAGTTGATATAATCATTGGAAATTTTATACCCAGCTACACATCTTCCTTGAATCTGTTACTTGCTACAGTATTACCTGGGTGTGAACTGTTTCTGGGCACATGTGCTGGGCTGGGAGCTTCTTTGCCCTCTTCTTCATTAATCTCTATAGTTTCTCCAGGGTGAGGAGAATCTTCCCAGATCCCATTCTTTCTCTTTCTTGAATTACTTCATCAATTTTGGCCCACTTCCTCAGGAAGGGTCCTAAGAAGGGGTGCACTGGGAGAAAAACTTTTTGATGTTTCTAAGTTTCTATAGGATTTTCATTCCTGCTAGGTAATTTTTAATATCCATGAGTTTTTTATATTGTACACTAATTTTTATGGCAAACTCTTAAAATTTCATCAATACAATTGTATCCTTGTCTCTTTGAGAATATAAATAATAGGTTATATAAAAATAATTTCTTTTTCCATTTTATGGATTGTTTTCTCCAATTTCTTTACGTTTGCTTTATTCTTTAACTTTCATGTTAGAAAGCTAGAATCACCTTAGATATCAGGTGAATTTTATTTTCTGCTTTTGTTGAAGAATGGGGCACTAACAACCTGTCTATAAGCTCTGAACACATGAGTAGAATTGCCAACAGTGGGATTCATCATAGAGTCTTCAGATGGGTGTTATTGTTGGGGAATCTGCAATGTCAAAAGGGTTAGATCTTTTCTCTTGAACTGGTAAGATTCTTTTTAGAGGAAGTCCTAATATCCAATATACAGGATACATGCTCAGCTGCCAACACTCTGGGATCCAACTAGGGTATGGCGATAATGCAGGTTATAGAAACGTTGGCAACTTCTGCAATATCTACAAAGACAACTTCTGGCACCAAATGTAAATATTGGAGCAACACAATACAATTTTGACTGTACCCAGAATTAGGCCAGACTACACAGGTTAAGGTCAATACCCTATAAGATGCCGTTCAGATCTCAGTCACAAAGTACTAGGGTCCAGGCCACCCACACTTCTGACCAACTAGCTACAAATCAGGGGTTCCCAATATCCTGTCATGTTTGAAAATTCATTAGAATGACTCACAGAATTCATTGAAAGGACTATACTTACAATTATAGTTTTATTATATTAAAAGGATACAAATAAGAAGCCAAAGAAGCAGCACATAGGGAAAGGATTGGGAGGGTCTCAAACACAAGCTTCTGTGTTCTCCCCACATGGAATCAGAGCTCATCACCCTCCTGATACAGAGATGTATCTTATCATTCATGGAAGTTCTTGTGGGCTTCTACTGTCCCAGATTTTATGTGGTCTCATTACATAAGGCATGCTTGATAGAATCAATGACCACGTGGTTGTTCTAAACCTGCAGGCCCCTTCCCTCCAAGAGGTGTGGGATGTGGGCTGATATGACATGGATCAAAGCCCCAACCCCATAATCACATGGTTTGTTCTTTCTGGTGTGCCTAGTTCCTCACCCCAAGACTGCAGATTTGGATGGCTTTACTTTGTAACTATCTGGTTTTCTCCTTGTCCCCCACTGAAGAACAAAAGACCCTCTGAAGTCAGGGGAAGTTGGGGGATGATAGATTCCTCTAGGTTCTTGGTTATATTACATAAAAGAATTTAAGAACATACTGGTTTAGTTAGGCCAGTAGTTTATTGAGAAAATGGGAGAAGTGAACAGAAATGGGAGAAAATAACAGATTATACATTCCCAGATGTACTAGTGGGCTCCTCCAGGCAGAGAGAGAGATTTGGCTTGTGTGGATACCTTTATTAAGCTATTAATTACTCCTCTCTTTGCTAATGTTAAGAGGAGGGGCCCCAGCTGTTATTGGTTACACCACCAATGGTGGGGGCCAATGGTGAGGCCTTTTTTTGTGTGGAGTTATCTTGAATCAATGAGAGATCTGTTTGGAATTATCTGGGGCCTCCCCTTGGCCCTGGAAAATGTCCCAACTGGGACCTCATGGCAAGGTCTTGGCAGGGTCTCACAGCCATGTTGTATATTGGCCATGTTGTCTGTCGGCCATGTTGTGGCTCATCTTCTCCTCGTTTCCCTGTACTAACCTGACTCTACTGTCCCCTCAGAGAGTTCACGCTCTTATTCTTAAGGAGCTGCTGAGGGACGATGGTTATTCTTCTGTAGCTACTTCCTGCTGGCTAGAGTAGTAGTCCCTGCCTGACAGGGCGTATACCCCCCTGGGTATTGTATTGAGGTTGAGGAAAGATGGGTCTGACACCGTGATTGGAACTGGATGAAATCCCTCTCATGACTAATATCTTGTTCTGGAAGGTGTGGATCCTGGAAAACATAAACTTAGAATTTCGAAGATACATGGTCCCACTAAAAGGATAAAGAAGATGGGTGGTAAGCAGGTCCAAAAAGGGGACCAGCCATGACATACTGGACCAGGAGAATGAGAAAGGCCAGGTGCCTCCAGAAGCTGCATCCTCTTGAAGTTGGTGGGCTTCATCTTACAGGTTTCGAATGCTGTCTAGGACTATTCTGGAGTGGTTTACATAGAAACAGCATTGTTCCTTGAGAAACAGGCATGTCCCTCCCTGTGCTGTTGTTATCATATTTAGTGCCCTATAATTTTGCAGCACCACAGCAGCAAGAGAGCCTGTTTGCTGTCTTAGGACTTCCATGGCACAGCTAGTTTCTTCTATGCTGTTGGTTAACTCCAGGGAGAGGTGGTGGTAGACCTGTTGGGTTTGGTATAAACGACCAACCCCAATTCCTACAACAGTGGTTATGCCTAGGACAGTTAGGAGGGGAATGAGAAAAGGTACTGCCCTTTCAGTTATTGTATGATGAGAAAATACAGGAAATGGTAGTGAGGCTTTTAGGACCATAGTAGATAGAGAGGGTGATGTATGCTAGTGAGCATAAACCAGTCCAAAGGGAAGGCAAAGAGAGGTAGGCCTTGTCTCCACAGAGAAAGAAAATTCCATCTGGATAATTTAAAGTAACAGTAAGTGTGAGATTAGTTATTGGTGAGCTGGAGCCCTTTTCAGAGCTTACAGTTACCAGCTCACTGGTTACCTGCTAGGAAACAGTACCCACATACTCCCGTTGGGTCCTGGGTCATGAAACAGGATGCTTCTCTGGGTGTCCCAGACAAAGTTAGCTTCTTCTCCCAGGACACAAGGGTCTAGTTTATGACACACTCACAGCATCTTTGGTGGGATACTTTGGTCAGCATAAGTTATATTTAGAAGTATAGAGTTACAAGAGCTAGCAGAGCGTCCCCAATAGTACTGGGTAGTGTTTTGAGTCCCTCAGTATTCTTCCCCAGGTTGCTGATCCTTGAGTGGGTCTGGGGTACTGGGCTTGGTAGACAACTTGAGGGGGAGCAGTCAGCATACCTAAGAGTTTGACCAGTTGGGGGGCCATCCAGAAGGTGTTGTTACAAGAAATAGAATTAAGGTGATCCAGGAAAGGAGGGGAAGAGGAGTGTTGGGAGGCACTGAGGTAGATACAGATGGGAAGGTAGTGTTGTTAGGTATGTGAACTGAAGTGTATACCAGTCCTAAGAGAGGGAGAGAGGTAGGTTCTAAGGTGATGCTGCTAGCTTGGAGTGTGGTGAGAAGCTAGTTGATGGGTTGTTGGTATTCTACTTCTGCACTGGGTGATATTATGGCAGAAGGCCAGACTGTGAGATTGGCAATTGCCCCATACTTGGGAGAAGCTGGCCAGGCCATGGATGTCTCTGGTTGGGTCACATAGGATTTATTGGCTAAGTCGCCTGCTTTTTGGACAAGATTTCTTAAGGGGTATCTGGCTTGTCCTCCCCCTAGCCATAAGATGATGTAGTAGAAGACACGAAGCTTCATTTGGGCTAGAGTTAGAGCTAATAGCACACAATTTATGTACTGGCTTTGGCACAGACATTACTTAACTTTGTCTTTTGAAGAGTATCTCAGGCTGTCCAATGGCTGGCTCTTGAACATTTCATCATTTGCTTCCGGTGAGTTAGCACTTCCTTGAACCATGGGCTTCACTCAGGATAAGTGCACCCAGCGGGCACTTTGTTTAACTTTAACAGCTGTGAGGTGACCAGACCCACAGAGCAAGGTCCCTTCCATTTTGGCTGTAATTGAGAGTGAGGCCTGATCTCCTGCCAGGTTTTGAGTAGAACCTGGTCTCCCGGTTTAACTTTGGGTGAAGGCAACTCACGGTTGGGGCTAGAGAGGATTTTGTTCTTGAGCTCTAGGATAACTTGTTGATTTTTTGGTGAGTTCCTGGGTTTCCTGAACTACTACCAGGTCCTGGGTGAGGAAAGGTCACCCATAGACTATCTCGAAAAGGCTAAGCTGAAGCCAGTCTTTTGTGGCTATACGCAGCCTCAGCAAAGCAACGGGTAGATTGGTGACCCAAAGTGATATGGTTTCCTGGCACAGTTTGGCCAGAATTTGTTTTAAGGTATGGTTAGCTCTACTTTCCCTAAGGATTGGGCCCTCCAGGAACTATAAAGATGATATTTAATTCCAAGGGCAGCCGATAGACCTTGGGTTATTTTGCTAATAAAGCCTGGGCCATTGTCACTTTGGACGAACTTAGGCCGAATCTGGGAACGATTTCCCTTAGCAGGGCCTTAGCCACCTCGTTTGCTATTTCTTGTTTAGTGGGAAATACTTCCAATCATCCAGTAAAAGTATCTACCAGTGCTAAGAGGTACTTATAGCCCTGCTAAGATGACATGTGAGTAAAGTCTATCTACCAGTCCTCCCCACGGTATGATCCCTCATCTGGACAGGGGGGTTTAAGGGAGGAGGTTTGTTAAGTCTCCAGTTGTTTGGGTCATTAATTGCACATAAGGAGCAACTTCTGATGACCTCCTTGATTGTTTTTGCCAGATCCTGGCCCTCAAAGACCCGTTTGGCTAAGATGGTCAGAGCATCCCTCCCTAGGTGAGTGGCTTGGTGAAGTCTGTGAAGGACCTTCCACTGCGCTGCTCCTGGCAGGTAGACTTGAGCTTCCTTAACAAACCACCCATTAGTTTCTAGGGTGAACCCTAGGCTAGCCACTTTAGTTTTCTCATCCTGGGTATAATCTGGAGCCTTTGGTAATGGAACAGGTTCTGGGATAAGGACTAGAAGAGAGACTGGGTTTGTGCTGCAGTTTTAGAGGCTGTGTCTGCTCAGGCATTTCCCCTGGCTATAGTAGTGTCTGTTTTCTGGTGCCCTGGGCAATGCATAACTGCTATATTTCGGGGCAACAGAACAGCCTCTAGTAAGGCCAGGATTTCCTGCCTGTGTTTAATAGGTGATCTACTGTTAGTAAGCAAACCTCTTTCTCACCACACAGTGGAGTGGGCATGGAGGACAAGGAAAGCATACTTGGAATCTGTGTAAATGTTAGCTCTTTTCCGAGCTGTCAGTTTGAAACTTCGGGTGAGGGCGATCAGCTCTGCCTTTTGGGCTGAGGTCCCACGGGGAAGGGCTTGGGCTTCTATGATTTCAAATTGAGAAACCACTGCATAGCCTGCCCTTTTAACTCCCTCCCTGATAAAACAGCTACCATCTGTGAACCACACAAAATCTGGGTTTGCTAGAGGCTCATTCCCCAATTCTGGCCTGCTTGGTAGTTTTGGTCAAGAATCTCAAGGCAGTAGTGGAGAAGGGACCCCACAGGATCTGACCTTGGATACTTTCCTGGAAGCAGAGTGGCTGGTTTTAGGGTCTGGCACACCTTAGCTGCACCTCAGGGGTCTCTAGTAATTGAGACTGGTATTTAATTAACTGACTCTCTGTAAGCCATTGGTGGCCCCTGGCCTCAAGCACGTCTTTCACCTGGTGTGGGGCAAAAACTGTGAGAGGTTGCCCCCAAGTTAATTTGGTGGCTTGCTGAATTAAAAGGGCCGTTGTCCCCACTGCTCTCAGGCAAGGTGGCCATACCTGCACTGTGTTATCTAGGGGTTTAGAGAAATAAGCTACTGGTTGAGAAATCTTGCCCAGTTTCTAGACCAACACTCCTAGAGCCACTCCTTTTTTCTCAGTTACATACAGAAAGAAAGTCTTTTTTAGGTTAGGAATTCCTAAGGCTGGAGGGCTAATTAAGGCCTGTTTTAAGTCATGGAAGGCAGCTTCCTGGTCTGTGCCCCATTCAAAGGGATGGTTATCAGCTCCTGCAATAGCACTGTACAGTGGCCGGTCTATTTTACCAAACCTGGGTATCCACAGTTTATAGTAACCAGCCATCCCTAGGAAAGCCTGCAGTTGTTTCTTTGTTTGGGGCTGTGGAATACTAGTGATGGCGTGAACTCTTTCTGAGGAAAGAGATCTTTCCCCAAGGGTGAGAAGAAACCCTAGGTAGGAGACTTTCTGCCAAAATATTTGTGCCTTGGATGTTGACACTCTGTAGCCCCTTATCGGCTAGGAAATTAAGGACTAAAATGGTGTTGGCATCAGAAACTTCCTTTGTTGGACTACAAAGCAACAGATCATCCACATATTGTAGGAGGGAGCTCTGGGGCAAGTGAAGACCAGCTAGGTCCTGAGCTAAGGCATTCCCCAAAATACAGGGGCTGTCTCGGAATCCTTGCAGCAACACAGTCCTTGTAAGCTGGACTGGAGGTTTAAAGTTGGACTCCTGCCATTCAAAGGCAAAAAGGAATTGGGAGTCTATGTAGAGAGAAACCTAGAAAAAGGCATCCTTTATGTCAAGAACAGTAAACCAAAATGCAGTTTCTGGAACCTGGTTTAGCAGAGTATAAGGGCTGGGCACAAGTGGATGAATGGGTATGACAAAGCTATTGACTGCTCTTAAGTCTTGAACCAGTTGGTAAGTGCTGTTGGGCTTTTTTACAGGAAGAATGGGCATGTTGCAAGGAGATTGGCAGGGGGTTAGAAGGCCATTTTCTAAGAACTTTTTAATCATGGGTCAGAGGCCTTTAACAGCTTCTTCCTTAAAGGGGTACTGCTTTCTATGAGGATAGGGCTGATGGGTATCATAAGCAATGGAAACTGGGGGAACCCAGAGTGCCCGACCTGGAACTGCTGTATCCCATACCAAAGGATTTATTTGGTTGGCTATTTCTTAAGGGATTTTGCCAGTGGGGTCCCTGGGCCAGACAGATAGTTTCAAACCCAGGCTCACCCACTCTCATTTCCGAAGCATTATACACCTATGGGTTCAGGCTGGGGTCTACTAATTGAATGCTAGCTCCTAGGTAATGGAGAAGGTATCGTCCCATTAATTGGATTAACATGCAGGAACAAGTAGGAATTGACTTATTAGGAGGTTTCTAGACCATTAGTAAATGGTCTAGATTTTGATTTTCCATCAACTCTGACTATAACACACGACCCAGATGAAAGATATCTGTAGTGGCAGGTTAGGGCAGGTTAGGGCGGAACAGGTGTCTCCCATATCAATTAAGGAATTAACAATTGTACCTGTTGTGTCAAGGGTCATCTGAGGCTCCTCCTCCTGGCTGATGGTTCACTGGTGTTGTCCAGGAAGCCACGCTTAGTCTTGGGCCTCCTCAATCTTCCTTGGAGGCAGTGAGCAGCAATCGCAGGGGAGTCCTACTCCTTCTTTGGGGTGCGGTGCACTCCTGGGCCCAATGGCCATTCTTTCCACACTTGGGGCAAGGCCCTGGCAGCTGCCAGTGGTGAGGTGGCTTGAGGCAGCCATGTTTCCAGTGGCCAGCTTCTCCACACTTGAAGTGGGTTCCTGAGATGGTCCTGAGATGATGCTTTGCCTTTAACAGCACCTGCAAAAGGTGAGCCTGTTCCCAGGCCTTCACCCTACTGCTTCTTACCTTTTCCACCTTGGCAGCATGGTCTCAATTATTGAAAACTGAGAAGGCTGCATCTAAAAGGCTGTTCATGGGAGTTTGGCAACACATAGAAAGCTTTTGCAGCTTCTTATGGATATCCAGAGCAGACTGGCTGATGAACTAAGTTGCTATGAGGATCTGTCCTTCTTTAGAGTTAGGATCTATTAGAGGATATTTCTTCATTACCTCTACCAACCTTCCCTGAAATAAGGCTCTGTTCTTGTCTTGCTCCTGAGTAATTCCCTGTGCTTACTGTAAGTGACCACTTTGGTAGTGCACCTTCTCATCCCTTCAAGGAGACATGTGGCCATATGGTCTCTAGCTTTCAAATCTGCCCATCTACTTTGATAGTTCCACCCGGGATCTTTATTAGGAACTGTGGTTGCTCCCACCCCATACTGGCTAGGCTGTTGTTGGGCAGCCAGTTTATCAGCATGCCCTTGGGCCTCAGTCCATATGTGGTGCTTTCTTCCAGAGTGCAGCAAGTTGAGAGAATAATGTGCATGTCCCCCCATGTTAGGTCAAAGATCATCATGAAGTTCTGGAACCAATTAGTAAATTTGGTGTGGTCCTCAGAGAATTGACCTAACTTCTCTTTGCACTGTGCCAGGTCGGCCATAGAGAAAGGGCATGTACGCTAATGGTTCCTGCATCCTCATTAGCTACTTCCCTTAAAGCGTAGAGACCCTCAGTGCAATGAAGCTCCACTTCGGGTATGACCCACTGTACTAGACCTCGCATCACACAAGGGAGGTGCTAAATCCCCTGCTGGAGATGAGTTTAAAGGGGCTTCTGGGTCTGGAGCTGAGTCATAGCAAGTTGGGCCACCAAGAAGGGGGTCATCTAAGACATCTTCTTCCTCCTTGGGAGGAGGCTTAATCTGTGATCTGAGGTTTCCTTCTACATAGCACAGCCAAAAAGAACACCTTAGACTCTTATGACATAGGGCTATAGAAAGTGGTATATAGGAAAAGTCTACCCATTTTTCTTCCCTCTCACAGAGTAGGGGTTATCTGAAGTATAGGGTATAGATTGAGGGTCCCATTTAGCAGCCAGTCCTGGGTGTCCTTTAACTTGTACTGTGGCCTCGTGGTGTTGCAGAGAGAGATATGCTTCTTCCTTTTTAGGCCACTAGCTAAATGGCAGGTTTTCCAAGTTTCTGAGAAGATACCCCAATGGGGAGTCTGCTGGAATACTGGAAGAGCCACCCATTATCCTAGGTTAGGATAAATATGTTCGTCAATCTGGGTGGTGCCTCATGCTAGACCTCACTGTCCTGGAGCTCATGAGACCTACTCGCTGACCCTGTTTTTCTGGGAATCAAGAGTCTTTGCTCTCTGGGCATCCCCAGAGCCTTAGAGGTCTTGGGGACATCTGGGCCCAAGCTTCCAGATGGAACATCCAAGCCAGACTGAGCCTAGGAAAGGGACTGCCTAGGGACCTTTCTTTTGCCTACTTTGAAGAGGTCTTAGGAGATGGCTAAGAGCTCATTCACCTCATAGCCGCTCCCAGGGGCTGAGTTCCTCAGTTAAACCTGAGGTTAAAAGTCCATTAACAAAAACCTAGAGGAGGAGGGGCCAAGATGGCGTTAGTGTAGGAGGGCACAAACTGCAAGCTCCCAGAGCAAGGCGGATTGTGGACGGGGTCCTGCCTGGGGGTCTGTGCTGTGCACGCGTGGAATAAGAAGCTTGGGACATCTATCTGCGCGGATCAA
>JAKSZT010054467.1:10304-47252 GCA_026826555.1 Tolypeutes matacus | reverse complement strand
TTCATTAGAGAAATTGGTCTGTAATTTTCCTTTCTTGTGGTATCTTTATTTGGTTTTGGTATTAGGGTAATGTTGGCATCATAAAATGAGTTAGGCAATATTCCTTCTACTTCTATTTTTTGGAAGAGCTTAAGTAGAATTGGTGTTAGCTCTTTCTGGAATATTTGGTGGAATTCAGCTGTGAAGCCATCTGGTCCTGGGCTCTTCTTAGTTGGGAGGTTTTTAATGACTGAGTCTATCTCTT
This sequence comes from Tolypeutes matacus, assembly GCA_026826555.1. Lineage (NCBI taxonomy): Eukaryota > Metazoa > Chordata > Mammalia > Cingulata > Chlamyphoridae > Tolypeutes > Tolypeutes matacus. The sequence continues at coordinate 47,008 of JAKSZT010054467.1, read as the reverse complement.
TACTTGTAATTGGACTGTTGAGTTCATCTATTTCTTCGTTCATCAATGTAGGCTGTTTGTGGGTTTCTAGAAACTTGTCCATCTCCTCTAAATTATCATTCTTTTTGGCATATATTTTTTCAAAGTATCCTCTTATGATACTCTTTATTTCTGTGGAGTCAGTAGTGATATCCCCTTGCGCATTCCTTATTTTATGTATTTACATCTGTTCTCTCTTTTTCTTTGTTAGTCTGGCTAAGGGTTTGTCAATTTTTTTTTTTAATTTATTTTTATTGTGGGTAAAAATCAAAATTCTCACAATACATACAAACATTTGCAAAATGATATATAAATATATATGCATATATGTGTATTTGCTTACAAAAAATCTTATTTATATATATATATATACATATATTTTAAGAGGTGCTTAGATTACCCAAAATATTACACGGAACCCACTGTGATTCCCATGTTGCCCACCTCCCACACCTCCCACCACATCCACCTTTGGGGTAGGGAATGGATGAGCATTTGAAATACAGGGGCTTCTTTGGGAGTTGGAGGTTGTCCTGAGTACTGTCAATTTTTTTTATATTCTCAAAGAACCAGCTTTTGGTTTTGTTTATTGTTTCCAGTGCTTTCTTATTCTCTATTTCATTTTGTTCTGCTCTAATGTTTGTTATATGCTTCTTTCTACTTCCTTTAGGTTTAGTTTGTTGTTGATTTTCCAATTCCTCCAAGTGTGCAGTTAGGTCTTCAATTTTAGCTCTTTCTTCTTTTTTAATATATGAATTTATGGCTATGAAGTTCCCTCTCAGGACTGCTTTCGCTGCATCCCATAGGTTTTGATATGTTGTGTTGTAGTTTTCATTAGTTTCAGGGTAGTTGCTGATTTCTTTTGAGATTTTTTCTTTGACCCACTGTTTGTCTAAGAGTGTGTTGTTTAACTTCCATATCCTTGTGCCTAACCAGTTTCTCTGGCCCTTAGTGATTTCCAATTTCATTCCGTTGTGGTCAGAGAAATTACTTTGTATAATCTCAGTCTTTCTGAATTCATTGAGAGCTGTTCTGTAGCCTAGCATGTGGTCTATTTTGGAGTATGTTCCATGTGCACTCGAGAAGAATGTAAATCCTGCTGTATTTGGGTGTAGTGTTCTGTATATGTCTATTAAGTCCAGGTCTTCTAATGTATTGTTGAGTGCCTTAGTTTCTTTATTGATTCTCTGTCTAGATGTTCTGTCTAATGATGACAGTGGTGTGTTGAAGTCCCCTGCTATAATTGTAGAGGCATTTATTTCTCCTCTTAGTTTTTCCAGGGTTTGCCGCACATATTTTGAGGCACCCCGATTAGGTGCGTAAATGTTGATGGTTGTTCTCTCTTCTTGAGAAATTACTCCTTTTACTAATATGTAGTGTCCATCTTTGTCTCTTACAATAGATTTGCATTTAAAGTCTATTTTGTCTGATATTGGAATAGCTACTCCTGCCGTTTTTTGGCTATTGTTAGCTTGTAAAATGGTTTTCCAGCCATTCACTTTCAGCCTCCTTGAATCCCTGGGTTGAAGGTGGGTTTCTTGTAGACAGCATATAGATGGATCATATTTTCTTATCCATTCTGCCAATCTGTGTCTTTTGATTGGTGAATTTAATCCATTAACATTCAGTGTTATTACTTGTAACAAATTTCTTACTTCAGCCGTTTTTTCTTTGGGTTAATGTATGTCATATGTTGTTTTGTTTCTCTTTTTGTCTTTTCAGCTGTTTTAAAACTCTCCTCCAACTCTCTCTCCCTTGTTTTTTCCTTTCAACTTGTAGATATTCCTTTAGTATTTCTTTCTTTTTTTTTTTTTTTTATACAGGAGGTCCCGGGGATCGAACCCAGGTCCCTCCATATGGGAGACGGACGCTCAACCAGTTGAGCCACATCCGCACCCTCCTTTAGTATTTCTTGAAGTGCTGGTTTCTTATTGACATACTCTTTTAATTTCTGTTTATCTGTGAATATTTTGAACTGTCCATCATTTTTGAATGCTAGTTTTGCTGGATAGAGAATTCGTGGCTGGAAGTTTTTCTCTTTTAGTATTTTGACTATGTCATACCACTGCCTTCTTGCCTCCATGGTTTCAGCTCAGAAATCAGCACTTAATCTTATTGTGCTTCCCTTGTATGTTGTGGTTCTCTTTCTCTTGCTGCCTTGAGTATTTTCTCTTTGTCTTGAGTTTGGACATTTTGACAAGTATATGTCTTGGAGTTGGCCTGTTGGGATTTATACTATTTGGGGTGCTCTGTGCTTCCCTGGATCTACTCATCCATCTCTCTCAATAGGGTTGGGAAGTTTTCAGCCATTATTTCCTTCAACACTCCTTCTGTTCCCTTTCCCTTCTCTTCTTCTTCTGGGATGCCTATAATGCGTATGTTTGTGTGTTTTGTATTATAAGTTAATTCCCTGAGACCATGCTGGATTTTTTCTATCTTTTTGTCTATCTGTTCTACTATCTCTTTGATTTCAGCTGTATTGTCTTCCATATCAGTAAATCTTTCCTCTGCCTATTCAAATATGCTGTTATGTGAGTCCAGCTTCTTTTTCATTTCTTGGGTTGTGCTATTGTTCACCATCATATCAATTACCTTTTTTGGCATATTTGCAATTTCTTCAGTATGTTCTCCCAGTGTCTTCTTTATATCCTTAATCTCTTCCTTCGGTTCTTTAAGTTGGTCCATAATATTTGTTTGGATAGCTTTGATTAGTTGTTCGATGTTCTGCATTGCTTCCCGATTTTTATTTTGTTTATTGGGCTTGTCCATGTTTTTCAGTTTCTCAGAGTCATTTGTATTTTTTTGTTGCCCTCTGGTCCTCATATTATCTTGATGGGTTTGTTCAGTTGATTAGCTTTTCTCTATACTCTAGAGTTTTATTACCTGGTGGTTCTTTGTGTGAGTTAAGTTTTCTCATTGGCACTTTTTCTTCGTATTTTATTTCCTTGCTTCTTTCTATGTTCCCTTGAAGGCAAAAGATTAGGGCCAGAGGAATCAAAAGATGTAAGGAAGGCAGAAGGACAATAGTAATATTGATAAAAGTTAGAAGAGGGGCCAAATGAGACTTAATGAGATGAATATTTGACTTGTGTAAGCAGTGTAGAGTAATAGGAAAAAAAGTGGAGTTCCTACAGTGGACTGGGAAAACAAATGGAGGAATATATATATATTTATATAGTGATTTAGAAGGCTAGAATTATGAGGAGGGAGAGAAATAGTAAAGAAAGTGCTGAAAGGAAAAAGTTAATACTAATTTAAAAAAAGAAGAAAACAAAATAAATGGGATAGAAATTGACACCCTTAAGTTGATGGCCTATGAAAAAATGTTGTATCTAAGAGCCACAACAGAAAGCAGAAGGCAGAAAGATAAAGGAAGAATAAGCAATAGTTTGGAATACAGTATCAATATAGACAGCGAGTGGGAAATTACTGAAGAAGAAGCACAGCAATGAAGCGACAAGCTAGCAGTACCTAATTTTTTAAAAATGAAAGAAAAAAGAAAGGGGGGAGGAAAGAGGAAAGAAAAGCAAGAGACCAGCAATAAACAGAGAAAAAACAAAGATCCACACAGGCAAGCAATCAAACAGAGCTAAGGGGGGTCAATGATTCCCCTAGGGTCTACGTGGATCCTCTCTGCCTGCTTGTATTTATCAATCAATTTCCCCACAGGGTTCTATATGCAGGTCCTGAAACAGCTTTTAGCTATTAAACTAAATCAAAAAGAATTTATTTTTCATTTATTGAAGTGACCTTCTCCCTTTTTTTTTTTTTTTTTTTTTTTTTGGCTAAATACAGGACCCAAAATAATTCCTCCTCTAGACCAACCCCCTTATGGAAGGGACCCTAGCTGGGCTCGTGGAAATTAATCAAGGACGTCCCACTTCCTGGACTCCCCAGGGTATCTGTAGCTCTGATGTTAGTCAGTGCAGAGTGCTAAAGATGGCCAATTCCGCCCCTTCTGGAGCTGAGCACCAAGGTCACCCGGTTGCTACGTAAATCAGTTTGACTCTGCAGATTCGCATCTGCTCTCAGCCTGATGCTGCTTCAGGTCGGCTTATCTGCTCCCCAAAGCTATGGGGCAGTGCAGGCAGCCTGATCGATGTCAAAAAGTGAAAATAAAAAATTCCTTCTCCCTCTTTTGGAGAGTGTCCTCTCTTCCTGGCTCCACAGCGGCCCGGGGCTTATACCTGGGCAGCTAGGCAAATCAGCACCCTCCCCCGACGGGAATTCCCCCTCCCGTCTACCGGGTGCTGATTCGCTCCGGCTGTTCTGTTCACCCAAGATCCAAGGGGCTCCAGGCAGCCAGATCCGCAGAATATAAAACTTTCTCACCCCGCTCGTGGCTCCAAGTGGCCGTTTAATTTTTTTTTTTCCTCCCTAACCGCGGAGCTCAGCCGTCTGTGCCAACCACCACCGGCAGGCTTAAAACTCACGAATTTCTACCTTTCCGTCCACGCCATTGATCCGCGCAGATAGATGTCCCAAGCTTCTTATTCCACGCGTGCACAGCACAGACCCCCAGGCAGGACCCCGTCCACAATCCGCCTTGCTCTGGGAGCTTGCAGTGTGTGCCCTCCTACACTAACGCCATCTTGGCCCCTCCTCCTCTAGGTTTTTGTTAATGGACTTTTAACCTCAGGTTTAACTGAGGAACTCAGCCCCTGGGAGCGGCTATGAGGTGAATGAGCTCTTAGCCATCTCCTAAGACCTCTTCAAAGTAGGCAAAAGAAAGGTCCCTAGCCAGTCCCTTTCCTAGGCTCAGTCTGGCTTGGATGTTCCATCTGGAAGCTTGGGCCCAGATGTCCCCAAGACCTCTAAGGCTCTGGGGATGCCCAGAGAGCAAAGACTCTTGATTCCCAGAAAAACAGGGTCAGCGAGTAGGTCCCATGATCTCCAGGACAGTGAGGTCTAGCATGAGGCACCACCCAGATTGACGAACATATTTATCCTAACCTAGGATAATGGGTGGCTTTTCCAGTATTCCAGCAGACTCCCCATTGGGGTATCTTCTCAGAAACTTGGAAAACCTGCCATTTAGCTAATGGCCTAAAAAGGAAGAAGCATATCTCTCTCTGCAACACCACGAGGCCACAGTACAAGTTAAAGGACACCCAGGACTGGCTGCTAAATGGGACCCTCAATCTATACCCTATACTTCAGATAACCCCTACTCTGTGAGAGGGAAGAAAAATGGGTAGACTTTTCCTATATACCACTTTCTATAGCCCTATGTCATAAGAGTCTAAGGTGTTCTTTTTGGCTGTGCTATGTAGAAGGAAACCTCAGATCACAGATTAAGCCTCCTCCCAAGGAGGAAGAAGATGTCTTAGATGACCCCCTTCTTGGTGGCCCAACTTGCTATGACTCAGCTCCAGACCCAGAAGCCCCTTTAAACTCATCTCCAGCAGGGGATTTAGCACCTCCCTTGTGTGATGCGAGGTCTAGTACAGTGGGTCATACCCGAAGTGGAGCTTCATTGCACTGCGGGTCTCTATGCTTTAAGGGAAGTAGCTAATGAGGATGCAGGAACCATTAGCGTACATGCCCTTTCTCTATGGCCGACCTGGCACAGTGCAAAGAGAAGTTAGGTCAATTCTCTGAGGACCACACCAAATTTACTAATTGGTTCCAGAACTTCATGATGATCTTTGAACTAACATGGGGGGACATGCACATTATTCTCTCAACTTGCTGCACTCTGGAAGAAAGCACCACATATGGACTGAGGCCCAAGGACATGCTGATAAACTGGCTGCCCAACAACAGCCTAGCCAGTATGGGGTGGGAGCAACCACAGTTCCTAATAAAGATCCCGGGTGGAACTATCAAAGTAGATGGGCAGATTTGAAGGCTAGAGACCATATGGCCACATGTCTCCTTGAAGGGATGAGAAGGTGCACTACCAAAGTGGTCACTTACAGTAAGCACAGGGAATTACTCAGGAGCAAGACAAGAACGGAGCCTTATTTCAGGGAAGGTTGGTAGAGGTAATGAAGAAATATACTCTAATAGATCCTAACTCTAATGAAGGACAGATCCTCATAGCAACTTAGTTCATCAGCCAGTCTGCTCTGGATATCCATAAGAAGCTGCAAAAGCTTTCTATGTGTTGCCAAACTCCCATGAACAAGCCTTCTCAGTTTTCAATAATTGAGACCATGCTGCCAAGGTGGAAAAGGTAAGAAGCAGTAGGGTGAAGGCCTGGGAACAGGCTCACCTTTTGCAGGTGCTGTTAAAGGCAAAGCATCATCTCAGGACCATCTCAGGAACCTGCTTCAAGTGTGGAGAAGCTGGCCACTGGAAACATGGCTGCCTCAAGCCACCTCACCACTGGCAGCTGCCAGGGCCTTGCCCCAGGTGTGGAAAGAATGGCCATTGGGCCCAGGAGTGCACCGCACCCCAAAGAAGGAGTAGGACTCCCCTGCGATTGCTGCTCACTGCCTCCAAGGAAGATTGAGGAGGCCCAAGACTAAGCGTGGCTTCCTGGACAACACCAGTGAACCATCAGCCAGGAGGAGGAGCCTCAGATGACCCTTGACACAACAGGTACAATTGTTAATTCCTTAATTGATATGGGAGACACCTGTTCCGCCCTAACCTGCCCTAACCTGCCACTACAGATATCTTTCATCTGGGTCGTGTGTTATAGTCAGAGTTGATGGAAAATCAAAATCTAGACCATTTACTAATGGTCTAGAAACCTCCTAATAAGTCAATTCCTACTTGTTCCTGAATGTTAATCCAATTAACGGGATGATACCTTCTCCATTTCCTAGGAGCTAGCATTCAATTAGTAGACCCCAGCCTGAACCCATAGATGTATAATGCTTCGGAAATGAGAGTGGGTGAGCCTGGGTTTGAAACTATCTGTCTGGCCCAGGGACCCCACTGGCAAAATCCCTTAAGAAATAGCCAACCAAATAAATCCTTTGGTATGGGATACAGCAGTTCCAGGTCGGGCACTCTGGGTTCCCCCAGTTTCCATCGCTTATGATACCCATCAGCCCTATCCTCATAGAAAGCAGTACCCCTTTAAGGAAGAAGCTGTTAAAGGCCTCTGACCCATGATTAAAAAGTTCTTAGAAAATGGCCTTCTAACCCCCTGCCAATCTCCTTGCAACATGCCCATTCTTCCTGTAAAAAGCCCAACAGCACTTACCAACTGGTTCAAGACTTAAGAGCAGTCAATAGCTTTGTCATACCCATTCATCCACTTGTGCCCAGCCCTTATACTCTGCTAAACCAGGTTCCAGAAACTGTATTTTGGTTTACTGTTCTTGACATAAAGGATGTCTTTTTCTAGGTTCCTCTCTACATAGACTCCCAATTCCTTTTTGCCTTTGAATGGCAGGAGTCCAACTTTAAACCTCCAGTCCAGCTTACATGGACCGTGTTGCTGCAAGGATTCCGAAACAGCCCCTGTATTTTGGGGAATGCCTTAGCTCAGGACCTAGCTGGTCTTCACTTGCCCCAGAGCTCCCTCCTACAATATGTGGATGATCTGTTGCTTTGTAGTCCAACAAAGGAAGTTTCTGATGCCAATACCATTTTAGTCCTTAATTTCCTAGCCGATAAGGGGCTACAGAGTGTCAACATCCAAGGCACAAATATTTTGGCAGAAAGTCTCCTACCTAGGGTTTCTTCTCACCCTTGGGGAAAGATCTCTTTCCTCAGAAAGAGTTCACGCCATCACTAGTATTCCACAGCCCCAAACAAAGAAACAACTGCAGGCTTTCCTAGGGATGGCTGGTTACTATAAACTGTGGATACCCAGGTTTGGTATAATAGCCCGGCCACTGTACAGTGCTATTGCAGGAGCTGATAACCATCCCTTTGAATGGGGCACAGACCAGGAAGCTGCCTTCCATGACTTAAAACAGGCCTTAATTAGCCCTCCAGCCTTAGGAATTCCTAACCTAAAAAAGACTTTCTTTCTGTATGTAACTGAGAAAAAAGGAGTGGCTCTAGGAGTGTTGGTCTAGAAACTGGGCAAGATTTCTCAACCAGTAGCTTATTTCTCTAAACCCCTAGATAACACAGTGCAGGTATGGCCACCTTGCCTGAGAGCAGTGGGGACAACTGCCCTTTTAATTCAGCAAGCCACCAAATTAACTTGGGGGCAACCTCTCACAGTTTTTGCCCCACACCAGGTGAAAGACGTGCTTGAGGTCAGGGGCCACCAATGGCTTACAGAGAGTCAGTTAATTAAATACCAGTCTCAATTACTAGAGACCCCTGAGGTGCAGCTAAGGTGTGCCAGACCCTAAAACCAGCCACTCTGCTTCCAGGAGAGTATCCAAGGTCAGATCCTGTGGGGCCCCTTCTCCACTACTGCCTTGAGATTCTTGACCAAAACTACCAAGCAGGCCAGAATTGGGGAATGAGCCTCTAGCAAACCCAGATTTTGTGTGGTTCACAGATGGTAGCTGTTTTATCAGGGAGGGAGTTAAAAGGGCAGGCTATGCAGTGGTTTCTCAATTTGAAATCATAGAAGCCCAAGCCCTTCCCCGTGGGACCTCAGCCCAAAAGGCAGAGCTGATCGCCCTCACCCGAAGTTTCAAACTGACAGCTCAGAAAAGAGCTAACATTTACACAGATTCCAAGTATGCTTTCCTTGTCCTCCATGCCCACTCCACTGTGTGGTGAGAAAGAGGTTTGCTTACTAACAGTAGATCACCTATTAAACACAGGCAGGAAATCCTGGCCTTACTAGAGGCTGTTCTGTTGTCCCGAAATATAGCAGTTATGCATTGCCCAGGGCACCAGAAAACAGACACTACTATAGCCAGGGGAAATGCCTGAGCAGACACAGCCTCTAAAACTGCAGCACAAACCCAGTCTCTCTTCTAGTCCTTATCCCAGAACCTGTTCCATTACCAAAGGCTCCAGATTATACCCAGGATGAGAAAACTAAAGTGGCTAGCCTAGGGTTCACCCTAGAAACTAGTGGGTGGTTTGTTAAGGAAGCTCAAGTCTACCTGCCAGGAGCAGCGCAGTGGAAGGTCCTTCACAGACTTCACCAAGCCACTCACCTAGGGAGGGATGCTCTGACCATCTTAGCCAAACGGGTCTTTGAGGGCCAGGATCTGGCAAAAACAATCAAGGAGGTCATCAGAAGTTGCTCCTTATGTGCAATTAATGACCCAAACAACTGGAGACTTAACAAACCTCCTCCCTTAAACGCCCCTGTCCAGATGAGGGTTCATACCATGGGGAGGACTGGTAGATAGACTTTACTCACATGTCATCTTAGCAGGGCTATAAGTACCTCTTAGCACTGGTAGATACTTTTACTGGATGATTGGAAGTATTTCCCACTAAACAAGAAATAGCAAACGAGGTGGCTAAGGCCCTGCTAAGGGAAATCGTTCCCAGGTTCGACCTAAGTTCGTCCAAAGTGACAATGGCCCAGGCTTTATTAGCAAAATAACCCAAGGTCTATCGGCTGCCCTTGGAATTAAATATCATCTTCATAGTTCCTGGACGGCCCAATCCTTAGGGAAAGTAGAAAGAGCTAACCATACCTTAAAACAAATTCTGGCCAAACTGTGCCAGGAAACCATATCACTTTGGGTCACCAATCTACCCGTTGCTTTGCTGAGGCTGCGTATAGCCACAAAAGACTGGCTTCAGCTTAGCCTTTTCGAGATAGTCTATGGGTGACCTTTCCTCACCCAGGACCTGGTAGTAGTTCAGGAAACCCAGGAACTCACCAAAAAATCAACAAGTTATCCTTGAGCTCAAGAACAAAATCCTCTCTAGCCCCAACCGTGAGTTGCCTTCACCCAAAGTTAAACCGGGAGACCAGGTTCTACTCAAAACCTAGCAGGAGATCAGGCCTCACTCTCAATTACAGTCAAAATGGAAGGGACCTTGCTCTGTGGGTCTGGTCACCTCACAGCTGTTAAAGTTAAACAAAGTGCCCGCTGGGTGCACTTATCCTGAGTGAAGCCCATGGTTCAAGGAAGTGCTAACTCACCAGAAGCAAATGATGAAATGTTCAAGAGCCAGCCATTGGACAGCCTGAGATTCTCTTCAAAAGACAAAGTTAAGTAATGTCTGTGCCAAAGCCAGTACATAAATTGTGTGCTATTAGCTCTAACTCTAGCCCAAATGAAGCTTCGTGTCTTTTACTACATCATCTTATGGCTAGGGGGAAGCCAGATACCCCTTAAGAAATCTTGTCCAAAAAGCAGGCGACATAGCCAATAAATCCTATGTGACCCAACCAGAGACATCCATGGCCTGGCCAGCTTCTCCCAAGCATGATGCAATTGCCAATCTCACAGTCTGGCCTTCTGCCATAATATCACCCAGTGCAGAGGTAGAATACCAACAACCCATCAACTAGCTTCTCACCACACTCCAAGCTAGCAGCATCACCTTAGAACCTACCTCTCTCCCTCTCTTAGGACTGCTATACACTTCAGTTCACATACCTAACAACACTACCTTCCCATCTGTATCTACTCCAGTGCCTCCCAACACTCCTCTTCCCCTCCTTTCCTGGATCACCTTAATTCTATTTCTTGTAACAACACCTTCTGGATGGCCCCCCAACTGGTCAAACTCTTAGGTATGCTGACTGTTCCCCCTCAAGTTGTCTACCAAACCCAGTACCCCAGACCCACTCAAGGATCAGCAACCTGGGGAAGAATACTGAGGGACTCAAAACACTACCCAGTACTATTGGGGACGCTCTGCTAGCTCTTGTAACTCTATACTTCTAAATATAACTTATGCTGACCAAAGTATCCCACCAAAGATGCTGTGAGTGTGTCATAAACTAGACCCTTGTGTCCTGGGAGAAGAAGCTAACTTTGTCTGGGACACCCAGAGAAGCATCCTGTTTCATGACCCAGGACCCTACGGGAGTATGTGGGTACTGTTTGCTAGCAGGTAACCAGTGAGCTGGTAACTGTAAGCTCTGAAAAGGCCTCCAGCTCACCAATAACTAATCTCACACTTACTGTTACTTTAAATTATCCAGATGGAATTTTCTTTCTCTGTGGAGACAAGGCCTACCTCTCTTTGCCTTCCCTTTGGACTGGTTTATGCTCACTAGCATACATCACCCTCTCTATCTACTATGGTCCTAAAAGCCTCACTACCATTTCCTGTATTTTCTCATCATACAATAACTGAAAGGGCAGTACCTTTTCTCATTCCCCTCCTAACTGTCCTAGGCATAACCACTGCTGTAGGAATTGGGGTTGGTCGTTTATACCAAACCCAACAGGTCTACCACCACCTCTCCCTGGAGTTAACCAACAGCATAGAAGAAACTAGCTGTGCCATGGAAGTCCTAAGACAGCAAACAGGCTCTCTTGCTGCTGTGGTGCTGCAAAATTGTAGGGCACTAAATATGATAACAACAGCACAGGGAGGGACATGCCTGTTTCTCAAGGAACAATGCTGTTTCTATGTAAACCACTCCAGAATAGTCCTAGACAACATCCGAAACCTGTAAGATGAAGCCCACCAACTTCAAGAGGATGCAGCTTCTGGAGGCACCTGGCCTTTCTCATTCTCCTGGTCCAGTATGTCATGGCTGGTCCCCTTTTTGGACCTGCTTACCACCCATCTTCTTTATCCTTTTAGTGGGACCATGTATCTTCGAAATTCTAAGTTTATCTTTTCCAGGATCCACACCTTCCAGAACAAGATATTAGTCACGAGAGGGATTTCATCCAGTTCCAATCACGGTGTCAGACCCATCTTTCCTCAACCTCAATACAATACCCAGGGGGGTATACGCCCTGTCAGGCAGGGACTACTACTCTAGCCAGCAGGAAGTAGCTACAGAAGAATAACCATCGTCCCTCAGCAGCTCCTTAAGAATAAGAGCGTGAACTCTCTGAGGGGACAGTAGAGTCAGGTTAGTACAGGGAAACGAGGAGAAGATGAGCCACAACATGGCCGACAGACAACATGGCCAATATACAACATGGCTGTGAGACCCTGCCAAGACCTTGACCATGAGGTCCCAGTTGGGACCCTTTCCAGGGCCAAGGGGAGGCCCCAGATAATTCCAAACAGATCTCGCATTGATTCCAGATAACTCCACACAAAAAAGGCCTCACCATTGGCCCCCACCATTGGTGGTGTAACCAATAACAGCTGGGACCCCTCCTCTTAACATTAGCAAAGAGAGGAGTAATTAATAGCTTAATAAAGGTAACCACACAAGCCAAATCTCTCTCTCTGCCTGGAGGAGACCACTAGTACATCTGGGAATGTATAATCTGTTATTTTCTCCCATTTCTGTTCACTTCTCCCATTTTCTCAATAAACTACTGGCCTAACTAAACCAGTATGTTCTTAAATTCTTTTATGTAATATAACCAAGAACCTAGAGGAATCTATCATCCCCCAACTTCCCCTGACTTCAGAGGGTCTTTTGTTCTTCAGTGGGGGACAAGGAGAAAACCAGATAGTTACAAAGTAAAGCCATCCAAATCTGCAGTCTTGGGGTGAGGAACTAGGCACACCAGAAAGAACAAACCATGTGATTATGGGGTTGGGGCTTTGATCCATGTCATATCAGCCCACATCCCACACCTCTTGGAGGGAAGGGGCCTGCAGGTTTAGAACAACCACGTGGTCATTGATTCTATCAAGCATGCCTTATGTAATGAGACCACATACAATCTGGGACAGTAGAAGCCCACAAGAACTTCCATGAATGATAAGATACATCTCTGTATCAGGAGGGTGATGAGCTCTGATTCCATGTGGGGAGAACACAGAAGCTTGTGTTTGAGACCCTCCTAATCCTTTCCCTATGTGCTGCTTCTTTGGCTTCTTATTTGTATCCTTTTAATATAATAAAACTATAATTGTAAGTATAGTCCTTTCAATGAATTCTGTGAGTCATTCTAATGAATTTTCAAACATGACAGGATATTGGGAACCCCTGATTTGTAGCTAGTTGGTCAGAAGTGTGGGTGGCCTGGACCCTAGTACTTTGTGACTGAGATCTGAACGGCATCTTATAGGGTATTGACCTTAACCTGTGTAGTCTGGCCTAATTCTGGGTACAGTCAAAATTGTATTGTGTTGCTCCAATATTTACATTTGGTGCCAGAAGTTGTCTTTGTAGATATTGCAGAAGTTGCCAAAGTTTCTATAACCTGCATTATTGCCATACCCTAGTTGGACCCCAGAGTGTTGGCAGCTGAGCATGTATCCTGTATATTGGATATTAGGACTTCCTCTAAAAAGAATCTTACCAGTTCAAGAGAAAAGAGCTAACCCTTTTGACATTGCAGATTCCCCAACAATAACACCCATCTGAAGACTCTATGATGAATCCCACTGTTGGCAATTCTACTCATGTGTTCAGAGCTTATAGACAGGTTGTTAGTGCCCCATTCTTCAACAAAAGCAGAAAATAAAATTCACCTGATATCTAAGGTGATTCTAGCTTTCTAACATGAAAGTTAAAGAATAAAGCAAATGTAAAGAAAAAAGAAATTGGAGGAAACAATCCATAAAATGGAAAAAGAAATTATTTTTATATAACCTATTATTTATATTCTCAAAGAGACAAGGATACAATTGTATTGATGAAATTTTAAGAGTTTGCCATAAAAATTAGGGTACAATATAAAAAACTCATGGATATTAAAAATTACCTAGCAGGAATGAAAATCCTATAGAAACTTAGAAACATCAAAAAGTTTTTCTCCCAGTGCACCCCTTCTTAGGACCCTTCCTGAGGAAGTGGGCCAAAATTGATGAAGTAATTCAAGAAAGAGAAAGAATGGGATCTGGGAAGATTCTCCTCACCCTGGAGAAACTATAGAGATTAATGAAGAAGAGGGCAAAGAAGCTCCCAGCCCAGCACATGTGCCCAGAAACAGCTCACACCCAGGTAATACTGTAGCAAGTAACAGATTCAAGGAAGATGTGTAGCTGGGTATAAAATTTCCAATGATTATATCAACTCTTGATTGAAAATGAATTGTGCCTTAAGCACTGTATTAGAAGGAAAGTTGACATGGTCTGGAAAACTGTGCTAGAAGTTCCAAAAAGTACCTTTAATGATGACAAAGACACTATCGATAAACAGCCACCTGTACAAAAGGATAATAGCGGTATTTACCTCATATAGTAAAATAAAAATGAATTGATAAATGTAAAGCAATTAGAAAGATAAGTAATAATAGTAAGAGTGACAACAGTATTGGCTAGGATGCTGATTATGCTAGTGATTATGATTAGTGGTAGGTGCATAGACCCTGGAGTTCGGCCTCTGGGAATTCTGGTTCCTCCATTAGCTGTATTACTCTAGGAAATTTAGGGGAACTCTGTAAGCCTCGGAGTTTTCATTTGTAAAATGTGTGTGGTGTTGTTATCTATCTCATAAGATAATTTTAAGAAAATAATTAGATGAGACAATGTTGGATGCCATTTCTTGCCTTCCTGCTAACCTACTGAGAGAACAGAAAACAAATGAAGCAAACATGAATCCCCAAGTCACATTTGCCCCTCTAAGCACAACCTGGAATGGTTTTCCAATTTTGAGATCATTTTAATTAGATTGGGATCACTTGAAAGATGCAGGATAATCTGTATATTTTAAAATTCTCAACTTAATCACATTTACAAAATCCCTTTTGGCATGTAAGGTGACAAACTCCCAGATTCAGGGATGGGAACACAGACACATTTGGTGACCCCACACATGGGGATTTACTGACCAAGCTGAACCAGTCATATCCTCACTCCTGAGAATCTGCCTTTAGGAAGTGATAGATGCTTGATTTGAAATGTTATATAAAACTGGGAATGAGTCAGAGAAAGTTAGAGAAAGAGAGAGCAAAGTAGAGGAGAGTGATGCTCTGTAAACCTTGAGAGTTTTACAGGATTAACTTTGGTCGATCTACATGATATTCCAGGCCTGTCACAGTCTTCCTGGCATAGGAACACTGATACCCTTCCCTGTGCCCTCTGTTTACCCCACCTGCCCATCTACACCTCTTGAAGGGAAAGCAAAGGTTGGGAACATAATTGTGAGATGGTATCAGTAAATGTCACTTGACACAAGGAAGATTGTCCCAATGTATCTGAAGAACATCAGGAGGTCATGTGTTCCTGCAGTGACAGAAACTCATGAATGATATCAAAGTTCTGATTTCATTAGGGCCATGGAAGTAAGGTGGTAATGGGAGAGGAGTTAAAATGAAAACATGTAAAAGAGGGGATTACAAGAAAATGATTTGTTCAGAGTTCTTTGTCCATGCTGTTGATTCCATCAATCTCTCTCATTTCCAACTCACAATTCTTATGAAATATTTTACTCTTTCAAGGCTTCCCTGACTATAAGAAGCTGCTCCTTCAATTTAGTCAATAAATATCTGAGCATACACCATGGGCCAGGCATGGAGTCACATGCTGGGAAAACTCAAGTGAAAAGACAGATTAGAGTTACATTTGACAAAGGAAGGATGGAGAGATTGAGGGGTGATTACTAAAGGGTAGGGTTATTGTTTGGTTGGTTTTGGTTTTAGTTTTGGGGTTTTTTTTTTTTTTTGAGTAATAAAAATGTTCTAATATTGATTGAAGTGATGAATGTACAACTCTGTGATTATACCAAATGCTGTTGATTGTACACTTTAGATGGAATGTATTTTTTATGAATATATTTTAACAAAACTGATTTTTTTAAAAAAAGACAGGCTGGTGTCTTCCTCCTCTGAACTGCACTTTGCAAATCTCTTCTGGTACTGAACACTTTGTCCCTCACAGGAGAGTTCTCTGTCTGGTCTACCTGACATCTGCTGACCCACTGCTAATCTTCAAGGCCTAGCAAGAAGGTGCTGGATCCTATTCATTATGAGAGTCCTACAGAATTCCTTCCCTGAGTTAAATGAATACAACAATCATTAAATACCTGTATACACAGCATTGTACTAGGTGAAATTGAACCTATAAGTGAAACGGCATCTGACCAGCAGAGTTTGAGAGATTGATCACCACACTAAACACAGGAGTGGCAGAAGGAATGCGTCCCAATTCCAGAGGAGGGATGTTGTGCTAAAGGGATGCAGGAGGGAAGGAAAGCTGTGAGATGGAGTGACCATACCTCCAAGAGTGGGAACCTGACCTGGATCTCAGTTTAGATTGAAGTTGACACATCCAAGTGGTGAGATATGGAGAGAAGGAATGTGGTGAGTATGATCTTCAGTGAGGAATGGGCTTAAATTTGGGGAACAATAGAGACACAAATTTTAAATAACATGGATCCTAGGGATGAGCAAGAGGGATGAGCTGTATAGAGTAAGGTGGTAAAGGGACTTGAATTCCAGAAAGAAGATTTGGGAGTTTCTATTTTCCTCAAATCTTTCCTTACCCTGAAATCATAGGACCTCTCTTGCCTCTCTGCTGGGGAAAGTTTCCAGCCATGCTGTGACCCACAACAACTATATCATAAATCATTACTCACACTGCATTGAACTAGTCATGAAATTGTTTCCAGGATAATTCAAGAGAGATATGTCTTTTACGTTATTAAATTTTGGGGCACATTATATCTGATCAAAAACTTCTGGACTTGGGAATTGTCCTGAGTGACATTGCAACAACAGATATAGGCCATTCTATATCATCACATAACTTGCAGAACTGTGTGGGAGAAAGTGTGGTCTACAATGTGAACTATGGTCCATGCTTAATGGCAAAGCCCCAGGATGTGTTTATCAATTGCAAGTTATGTGCCACACTAAAGGATGTTTATGTGGGAGGTTGTGGGAGGTGTGGGAGGTGGGGTATACAGGAATCCCTATATTTTTTGTATAACATTTATAAATATTTAATTAAAAAAAAAAACCTAATGTATTAAGTGTTATGGGACTTCCAAGAGTGGATGAAAGAAAAATCAAACTCCTATTCTCTGGAAACCCTACAATACTAGTTATAATGAATCAGTGACAACAGAAAAACCAAAGTGAGGATTTTTCTCTATTTTCCAAGATAATGTAGAGTCTGGTTCAAATGCTTACACCTCTAAAATGTCCTTTTAAGACTCAGCATCTTTGGTTCTGGACACCATACCCCTTCCCCCTTTTCACTCCCAAAGCACTATCATGTACATAATATATACACAGTACTTCCTGGATAAGCTGACACGAAAAGAACTCAGTTACCTGTGTGACCCATTTGCCCATAGATTGTGACTCTCTTTCATGAATTACAATTGAAGCCTATATTTATTGAGGCTATCAACTGGGCTCCATGAAAGGTGCTTTACAGATTTTTTTCATTTATTCACAAAACAGCCCTATGAGTTAGGTACTTTTATTCACCCTTGTCTTACAGATAAGGAAACTAAGGCAAAGGAAACCTAAATAAAGTGTCCACATTCACAAAGCTAGTAAGACATGGGGTCTGCCTAGACCCAAAGGCCATAACATAGTCCCCTTAGTGGCTATTAGCCTGGGAAGAGGCTATCTCCTATTCATCTTTGTCAACCCTATTGTAACCAGATTAGCACCTGGTACAGGCACATGCTCAAAGCTGACAGGTATTGAGTGGAGCAGAAATGCTAGGGACAGTGAGCAGCTTTGCTGTGATCTTTTGGGTGCCTGATTTCTCTGTGGTGAAGAAGAGAGTGCACAATCAAGCACCCACCTCTGGCTCATAGCTCTGTGTCCTAACTTTTCTGTCCTGCTCCTCTACTCCTCCTACCGAACTAAACAAAAAGATTGAAAGTTGGGATGTAGTGCAGACAAAGAGGAAACAGAACTCCTTACTACCTTTGTGGGACTGGGGAAGGGATAAATAAGAAATAGCAAAAAGGGAGAGAATAATTAACATGTAGGGAAATATTTAACTTAAGCAAATCAAGATATCTGGCATTGGCATAGTAAAAACAAAGTCCAGTTTTGTATACTGGTTCAATGTCCTTTCCTAATTAATTCGATGTGGTCTGAGAATAAACCAATGGGTGTAGTTTTAAAACCCTAGATCACGTGTAGAATTGGGCACGGCTCAAGCAAAGAAAATAGCTGGCAATATCTGCTTTGTGTCCTCAAAAAGTGAGGAAGTCCACAAGAATTCATCAGGTCTGCAGAGGAGACAGAAACAACATGAGCACAGCAGGAAAGGTGAGGAAAAAAATCTTTCTTAGAAATATTTTGTCTGTTATAAACTAATGAATACACATTTATTATATTTATTGTATAATAAATGAAGGGATAAGATTTTTAATGAATAATTAAATTTTCCTGTCTAAATTAGAAAAATATATGGTGAAATACAATATACAATTTTGCTAAAATATATAGTGCATCCTACACTACAATGGAAATAGACTATTCCTACATCTTTACCAGAATATATATCATCTGTAGTTATTAAGTTTTCTCTCCTTCCATTAAATAAATGTGCACTAGTTAGAGAGAGAGTTTTATCCAAGCATATCGTGACTAATTTGTAAACCTAAATCAGAATGTTTTTAATCAGGAAAATCTTCATATTAAGAAAACATAATTTAATAAGATGTGTGCTAATGAAAGAGTAACAATGGATTGATTTTAATTCTTGGAACAGACAGTTTTGTGAGTTTGGGAAAACTACTCAATATTTGCATCTATAAAATAAAATTTTCACTGTAAAATAAGGCCAGAATTCAAAGGTTCCACCCTGGTAGCATCCCTGTAAGGTTAAAGATCAAGCATGGACAGTCCCCAAACACCTCCACAGTGAGCCTTATCACCTCTTTGCTACCAACATTCAGGACCTACTGTCATCAGTGTACATTTTCCAAGTACTCTCATATTTATTGCGTCATTGACCATAGCGAAAAACCTGAGAATTGCAGATTTGAAAAATCAACAATAGAAATTAATTTCAAAGGAACAAATTTCAATCAAATTGTTTTTAACTATATACATATATATATTTGTAGGTATGTAAGTTCTCTATTTTAAAATTTACTGTACAAACTTTGGCAGCTTGAAAACAGGATTTAAGGACCTTCTCAAACTTTGAAATATGTGTTTAACTCTTATTTTGGAGAAATCTATGGTTAAGCTTTCTGCGCTTGAAATTCAAACACAAGCACAGTTCTCCTGATTTTAAATTATGTATGTATTCATATGGAAGTATTTGTTTGTATTTATGTCTCTAGCCAAACTTGTGCATTTTGGTCCCAATGTATTCTTAAAGGTGTTCCCATGCATAAATCAGATAACAAACAGTTTTGCAAAGACTGTGTTCCAAATGAGTAATGCACACAAAAGTAGTGGGAAGGGAAAAAAACAGAAAGAGGCAAGCAGGGAAACAGTGAGAAAAAGATTTTTTTCCTAGACAGAAGGCAAATAGTACCTGTTATAATAAATTCAGATTCTTTTGGCTTAAGCAAAAAATTGAGCAAGAGGGCAGTAGGTTTTACGTTAATAGACAATCCATCTGTCAAAATCAATGAAATAACAGTGACAAGAACTCCATGTACAAGCCAACAATTGTGGGTCAACAACCCCCTGCAGGCTAGCTTAGAATATATCAAGAATAAATACCCTTGGAGAAAAGAAGATATGTAAAAATCATCTAGAAAAAATATGTACAATTTATCTCAATGTCTCATTATGACTGATTCTCCTACTATTTTCCTAACCAGAGCTTGTCCATTTCAATACAGCAGTTGTTCGGACTGTAAGTGGGACTAAACATGGCAATACAAAGATGAAAAGACAAAATTCCTGAGTTCAAGATTGGGAGAAAAAAGTATTATCTTGTGTTTGATTTTCTAGGTAATCAAATGCAAAGCAGCTGTGCTTTGGGAGCTAAAGAAACCCTTTTCCATTGAGGAGGTGGAGGTAGCACCCCCCAAGGCCTCTGAAGTTCGCATTAAGGTGAAATTCTTTACTGCCTCTATTTAATTTAGGCTTATAAAAATCAAAGAATATTAAAAAGTGGTTACAACATAAAATCCATTAAGAGAAGGTTTTATGTAGATTATGGTAATCAGTATAATGGAATTACATTGGTTGTCAAGAAAAGATATAGTTGGTATATATTGTCAAACATGTTTAAGTGATCAAATTAACATTAGTAAAAATGTACAGCATAAGCCCAGGAAATATAAAAAAGAATTTATGTGTTTATACAGAAATATCCTACAAAAGGATATGTGTCAAAATTTCAAAATCAATTAGCAGTTGATGATTGAATACAAAGGCCTAATTTCTCCATGTTAATAGGCAATTTCTAGGGACTTCTACAGAGAGTGTGCATTAATGTATATTATATAAAGAATTGCATGTTACAGAAACAATTATTTTGTAGATTATTCTATATTTTCTAATGCAGGAAAGGAAAGTATAGGATGATTAGAGACTGAATAACCTTAGGGGTTAACTGAATTTTTCATTTGAAAAGAAGAGGAATTAGCAAAATTCTTGAAAACACTTTAGAAGCTCGACTTCAGAGAATTGGGTGCATTAAATCTCTCTGGGAGCTATAATTTTTCTGAATGTAATTGTTTCCCCTTTCCCGAACAGATGGTGGCCACAGGAATCTGTCGCTCAGATGACCATGTGGTTAGTGGGACCATTGTCACACCACTTCCTATGATATTAGGCCACGAGGGAGCCGGCATCGTGGAGAGCATTGGCGAGGGGGTGACTACAGTCAAACCAGGTACAGGACTCACACTCAGGGACTGTATCTCAGTTCAAGCCCCACTAAGTTATCCAGCCTGGGTGAGGAAACTGAGGCAAGGAAAGAGGAAAGACTTGCCCAAGGCCCCAGCAGGAGCAAATGGTGGCGTGAGGATGAGGCAGGCAAGTCCTTGTTTCCTCTCCCTGCCTGATGTCCTTCCTGTGTCCAGGCATGTCCTCAGGCCTGAACTCCTGATTCTCTCCTTCAACAGTGGCTCATGGAGTTCCCACTAGATGCCAGGCTCCAGGTTAGATCCTGGGGACACTGGAACAAAGGAGACAGAGTAACTGCCTCCTGGGGTTCACACTCTAATAACTGCCATTTTAGTATTCCTGAGCACTTCAGGGCCCAAAACAGAACCACAAATGGGACAAGGGAAAACTATATGAGATAAGAGAATATGTTAATATATGGATTTATACATGGTAATTGTGATTCACTGAGTTCACAGGTTGGGGCTGTGAGGCTCTGGCTGAACCATCCTGGTATCTTTTATGTCCAGCAGTGGAGCCTGTTCACTGATTCCTCTTCCTACGTGGCCTCCCTTCTTGAACATGGAACAAATGAAACAGACCAGAGGGAGGAGACTGGCAGAAAGAATCCTGCCAGAAGAGTGTCTGTTTTATTACCTTTAACCATAGCTTAAAGTGTCAGATTATGAATTATTGACTATATTTCACATTTGGTGTTTAATATATCCTAATTGCTTCATGTATTAATATAGATGAGTATTTTAAAGGGAAGGGTGAATACAGTAGAAAATGCTCATGCTGTCATTTCCACCTAAAGATTTCATATTAAATATAGGGTCCAATCATTATTTTGATCATATATGATAGGTAGCATGGATGATAAAAAGTTAAAAATTGGTTTAATTCTACAAAATATTTTAGCAAATTGACACAATCTCTCCCTTTGACAGATATATTAAATCTCTATGTGTACAGAAAAAAATAACTTGTCTCTTTTGAGTTGGAACATTTAGTACTTCCTTTTTATCAAAATATAAGTAATAACATGACACTCTTACTTTACACCTCTACTCCCTCCACCATAAGGCAAAAACAGATAATTCACAAATTAAGTTAACTGCTTAAATCCATTTCAGTCAGATTTCTTATTCTACAAGAAAATAATTGACTCAAGAATGATTGAAGTATTTAGAGAAATTTCTCAAATTCCTAATGTTTATTCCATTCTTACTAGTATTCCAGGAAAACAGCTAAATTAAAAATGATCATTTACTTGAAAGAGATTTTGTAAAACATGTTTATAAATCACTCAATATTATTATAACACAAATTATTACAGATATATCAGATATCCAGTTTGATGGCATACTTGCAACTAAAATTTATATTCAAGTTTACAGTGAGAAGCCTTAAGAAATAATTAACTAAGATTAAGTGGGACCACGTGTTTAAAGTCCCAGTAGAAATCTAGACAGGATAAAAGTTAATTATTCCTATAGTAGAAATAATTCAAATTCGTGTTGTTTTCCACACTTGCATTTCTTCTTTGGGAATTCTCAGGTCTACAAAAAACGAAAGTGATAAAAATGGCTGACAGGCAATGACATAGTGGTATTACACTCTATTTCTCATAAGACCTTTCCAAGACATAAGACTTCAAAATATACAGCTAAGATTTAAATTATTGTTCTATTAATTCTGGGATGTAAATTTAAAAAGATTTTGCTTTTTCCTCATTCAGGTGATAAAGTCATCCCATTATTTACTCCCCAGTGTGGAAAATGTGTCATTTGTAAGCACCCAGAAGCCAACTTCTGCATGAAAAACAAGTAGGTTTCTGATACTTTGCATATAGGGTCAATGAGTTTGCACATCAGGTAAGCTCCTGTCTCATGTCCTTCTGATCCTGTCTCTGTGTTACACTGACCAGGCTGACCAGCCCTCGAGGGACCATGCAGGACGGTACCACCAGGTTCACCTGCAAAGGGAAGCCCATCCACCACTTCAGCAACACCAGCACCTTCTCTGAGTACACAGTGGTAGATGAGACTTCTGTGGTCAAGATCGATGCAGCTGCGCCACTGGAGAAAGTCTGCCTCATTGGCTGTGGATTTTCTACTGGTTATGGGTCTGCAGTCAAAGTTGCTAAAGTAGGATGCCCATAGACGATAGCTCCATGTATAATCGAACTGTCAAACATTTTTTCCCAGGAATCATGGATCATTCTTTTAAATTAAGTGATCACTTTCCTCCTGCTACATTATAACATTCATACACTCCTTAGAATTTGGTGTGTGATTATGGGTAGAATATGGCCCCAGAAGGAATTGAGAGCATATCCAAAAAAATCACCTGTTTATCATAGAAGAACAAGCTGTTGATATTTTGGCAAGTTGGAAATAAAAGTTCAAGTAATTCCTGATAACAGTCAATGGTGGCACCTTATACAGCTTAGACTGTTCCTAACAATCATTTCCTTTCTTTTTTCTTTTTTTATTGAAGTTTATCATTCATACATGAACATACATAAAAAATAAGTAAAAGTTGTGAACTTTCAAAACAAACAAGAACATCATCATACAGGGCTCCCATATATTACCCTACCACCAACACATTGCATTGTTGCGAAACAATTATTACAGACTGTGAAAGCACATCATCAAAATATCATTACTAACTAACAATCATTTCTTAATCTATTCTTGTCCTTTCTAAAAATACAGGTCACCCCGGGCTCCACTTGTGCCGTGTTTGGCCTTGGAGGTGTCGGCTTGTCTACCATCATCGGCTGTAAGGTTGCTGGAGCAGCCAGGATCATTGGGGTGGATATCAACAAGGACAAATTTGCAAAGGCCAAAGAGCTGGGAGCTACTGAGTGCATCAGCCCTCAGGACTTCAAGAAACCCATCCATGAGGTGGTAAAGGAAATGACCGGAGGTGGCGTGGACTTTTCATTTGAAGTCATTGGTCGGCTCGACACCATGGTATGTACATGACATGTCTTGATTCATTCTTCTGGAATCACTGATATGAATTTGAACCGCAGAATATAAATATTATGTATAAGTACTATTTTTTAAATTATGAATTGCAGTATTCTATCTCCTGTTTCTTACCAATGATTATTTTATCCATTATTATAAGGAATCTTCCATTAACTAAGCAAACATGTCTCAGGTCAAAGTTACCATTTAGAAGTTGTTTTATATTTAATTTCTTTAATATAAATTTATTATATTATTTATAGTTTATTCTATTATAAATTTATCATATTGTTTATAAAATATTAATATATTTTATTTAATATAACCACGTTATGAATTTATTGTATTAATTTCTTATAAAAATCACAAAATGAAGGAAATATTCTATTCTCAAAGGAAATTAGATATTTCTCCATATGCTTAATAAATGGTTAATTTTTATAAGTTTGATTTCTTTTCACATGTCATACATTGACCAAAAGGAATAATGATCACTTTTAGACCTAAAAATCATTTTATTAACAAAAATATGTCCTAAAGAAAGTGACTTTTTTCATGCATCACTAGATATCCCCACACCAGAAACAAAGTGCTTGCATAACAAAGTATGCAATTTCTATGTGTGGGACAGAAAACTACAAAGGATTGGCAGATTTTACTACCAAAAAAATTTAAGGTCTATATCTCATAGCATTACAAGCATAAAATAGCATTACTTACAATTACATTCACATAAAACTCTTGGTGTAGTACCACCTGGCTGGGGGTAAGCACTCAATATAATTTTAGCTGGTATTATAATAAAATGAGATTTCCAATCTTGAAGTACTTACATCATCTTTGGAATGCTCATAATACTATTTTCAAATAAATAAAAATATCATCTATTGTGATGGCTACCATCTCTCCAGCTACATTTCCCCAATCAGAATTCTCTAGAATCTACTACGGTCCTCAGGTCAATCAATTCCTATTGTTGATATTCCCCAGTTAGCTCAAGCAGCTTTAATGCTGTGGGGCAGCACCCAGTGATCTTTGCAGCCTTGATCTGGGACAATACCCCACAGACAACTGAAGTTCAAAGGGAATTCAGCTTTTGCAAGATGGCAGTTTGTCTCCTTAGGTTCTTTTTGTATTTATCTCTCCCATATTCTCACATGGACTGAAGAGTTATTTTATTTGATGATAGTAAGTGTCTGATAACTATAGGTTCTATGGATATCGGGTGTTCCAAACCATACTAAAAACCCAAAGGATTAATAAGTATACATTCCTGAAGAATCCTAAACAATTTTCTTACTATAGAATGTTCAAAAACTATAATGGAGGACAAGACCTTCTGGAGTTTATTAATCCAGAATAATAGGTGAAGTTTAAAGTAAAACCAATATATATTTTGGGAGACAGATAAAATATTTTTAAAATGTCCAATTTAGGAAAGGATAATAAAATAGGGATCCATTAAAAGGAAGTGCATCAAGAAAGAAATTTTGATGGTGTAATCAACATTACATCTTGTTCACTATCAAAACTCTTGGGGTACGTGTGAGGTTCAAAGTACCTGCAAAATAAATAAATAAGAAATGATTAACCACCTCTTAGATGGCCTAAGAGTCATATGATGATGAAAAATTACCCTTTTCAGGGGAAACCAACTTTACCTATGTTTGTAATAATATTTGTCTCTTTCATACTTTATAAGAAAAAAACTATGTACAGATACATCTTTTAATTCTCTTATTCAAAAACATTTCCTGCCCATTCCCTAATACCACAGTACTTTCGTACACATAATGAAAACAAAGAAGAAAACACAAAATTACTATGCTTCACATACTCACAATCTAAGCTGATATTACAAGAATTGTTAGAGTGTATCATGGGTGGGAACTTTCAGAGAACCTATTTTTACATTGTTTAATCTTATTTTCACCCAGGTGGAGGCCCTAACATGCTGTCACGAGGCATATGGCATAAGTGTCATTGTAGGGGTGCCTCCAAATTCCCAAAACCTCTCCGTGAACCCTATGTCGTTGTTGACTGGACGCACTTGGAAAGGGGCAATTTTTGGTGGTATGTAGTTAAGCTTAAGGGGACGGATTCTTATTGACCACAGGAAGTGTTCCATTTTACAATTAACAAGACCAGGTTTTGAAAACCAATGTGGTCAAAGATAAGTTAAAAGTCCTGATATATCCATAGGCTCCAAATTCACTAGATATGGAACTAATGCATACTGAAACTCTCAAGACACATTGAGAGTTTCCCAGTAAACTAGCTAGGACCTATATCAAAACCCTTTTTGATACTGGTGACTGGATAAGGAAATAAAATACCCTGTAGTACCCAGGCAATCCATAGCAATAGTTCACATCTACACTCTTTGCCCAGATTAAGACAACTGCTAAATTGGGTCCCTGAATTTGGGCATCAACATTGTACTATAATTTTTCTATGAGAAAGCTGATAACGAAGGGCCCTAGTTCAAGGGATATAAACAACAGGAAAAAAGCAAAATTGCTGCAAAAGGATATTAAAGCACACTATTTCTTATTAACCAAAGTAATAGCACTCTGTGGAATGCAGCTCATTTTATACACTTTGATTTTAATTCTATTTGAAAAATCTCCTCTCCAATTCTCCTACATACCCGTCTGAATCTACCAATGATGTCTTCTTCTTTCTAGGCTTTAAGAGTAAAGATTCTATCCCCAAACTTGTGGCTGATTTTTTGACCAACAAGTTTCCACTGGATCCATTAATAACCCATAGTTTACCTTTTGAAAAAATAAACGAGGGATTTGACCTGCTTCGCTCTGGAAAAAGGTAGATTTTTTCTCTCTTTTTATGGTGAGAAGTAGGTTAACAGAGAAAAACTCATTTTGCTTAGAGATTTGACATATCTGTGAGAAGGTGGAAGGACAAGAAAAACGATAGAGTGGTTTTCCCTTACCAGTTCATATCCATGTAGAATATTTTATATCTTATTGTGAGGCTCCAAGAGCAGTTGCTTTGCATTTCCAATTCTGCTTAAGCCAAATATTGTGGTTTTACACAAATGTGAAATCAGCAGAGCAATCCAGCCTCTTGACAGGAGGACAGTCACCCTTGAATTAAAGAGGATCAGACTCACCCAGTCATCCTCAGACCATGGAGCCCCTGCAGCCTCTGCCTGGCCCTTAATGTAGGCTGACCTTCAATGGATGGAGATTTATATTATGATCAGGACACCCAGAACTTTCATTGTAGGAATAGGTGGAGCTACATTGGGATTGTTCCCCATACAAATTTTAGTAATTTTTCATAAAAAAACAATGATGGTTGAAAGGAAAATATAGGAGAGAGAGAGTTGGAGGAGAATGTAAGAACAATTAAAAAGATAAAAGGAGAAATAAAAACAATGTATAGCATACATAAACCTAAAGAAAATATGGCTAATATAAGTAACTCCTTGACTGTAATAGCATTGAATGTTAATGGATTAAACTCACCACTCAAGAGACACAGATTGGCAGAATGGATAAGGAAATATGACCCAAAAACAATGATGACTACTGTTATTTCTTTCTTCAGTTTTCAACGTATTTTTCACAAAAAGTTACTCTAAAGGGGTAGGGTCCAAAGTGCTACTTTAATAAAATAGGTTAGGAATACAAGCCAATACCATTTTCAAGCTCTAACATATAACTTTCACCATCACATAATAAGATGAATTTTGTTGCCTGGATTGATATGAGGCACAACTAGAAATAGGCAGTTTAATTCAAGCCTCACCTTCTGCTTCCATAGTCCGTGCTTTTTCTGCAACCTGACATTTGTTCTCATTAGGATTTCCATTTAAATAGTATATCTCCTGGCAACCACATGAATATAATATTATACTAGACATTGTTTCTGACAAAAATATACATAGGTACATGTATATTCTTCAGAAAGTTAAGAAGCTAGTATAGTCATATCACTAGCTACTATACAAAGGGTCTCATCTGCATTACCTCATGTGATTCCCCCACAAATGCTGATATCTAGTCTTAATTTCACTATTTAAGAATGGAGGAAATGGGACTCATAAGAGGACACGTAGTTAGTAAGCACAGGAGCCAGAATTTGAAGTTAGACCTGTTCCTTAGCAAAGCTGATTTATTTTCTATTACAATGTGCTGACTCACAAGAGCTTACATATTTATACATGCACACATATATATAAATAATATTGAACACAGTCGTCAACAAATATTAGCCATTGTCCTATGGCGATGGTTTTTTTTTTTTTTTTTTTTAGGTTGAGGTTTAAATGAGCTAATAATGCATGAAACGCATCTACAAAATGCATGGCAAATAGCAAGAATTAATTGCACATTATTATCCATTGTTGTTTTATATGCTAGGCACTCAGAGTTTCAAAAATAATTTTTGAAGATTCAAATATAGAATGAAGTCTAAAGGAACATCATATTACAGGGTGATGAGTGCACTTTAGTTTGAAGAAAATATGAGATAGAAGCAGTTGAAAGATGAGCTGCCTTTTTAGTTTGCACTCGAACGTATAGGGATGAAATGGAGTGGCTAGAAACACAGCCAGGTTTCCCACTGAGACACTTCAAATCCTCCTTTGACCCTCACAAGGAAGGGTAACATATATCTTGTGGGAAAATAATATACTTTCTTTTCTATTTCAGTATCCGTACCGTCCTGACATTCTGAGTCCATGCAGATGCCTTCACTTAGACCCACCTTCTCACTTCTCCAGGCCCTCATCACCTAGATCACCAGCCAAACAGCACTGACCCTGCCCTTCAGAGATGCTATCAATAAATACACGTAGAACATTCCCAAAGAAACAAACTGCTGGGAAAACATGGATGTTTTGTTTGGGGTGTTTTGTTTTGTTTTGTTTTTTGTTTTTGGGTTTTTTTTTTGAGTTTTTAAAATATAATTACTTAGAGCACTTTCAGGTTTACAGAGAAATTGCACAGGACATACTTTCCATATACTCATCCTCCCCTGTCCCTATGGGCAATTTCTCCTATTAATAACATCTGACATTGTAGTGATTCATTTGTAAAAATCCATGACCCAATATTGATACATTATTATTATTATTATTATTATTATTAACTGAAGTCCATGGTTTAGGCTCACTCTTTGTGTCGCAGTTCTACAGGTTTTTACAAATGCATAATTTCATACAGAACAGTTTCACTCCCCTAAAAATACCTGAAATCACTTCTCCAGCAAATCTCTGAAATGCAAATGAAAGACAGATGGGTAATTGAGATCAGCAAAGTTTCCTTCTTAATCACTGTATATGTGTTGCCTTTCCCATTGAGCAAAGGTATTTCTTATGACTTTATGCCCTTTTGCTATCTTTGCTTGCCTTAGTCATTAAAACACACTGGAGGGAACTCTCATTATCTCTGCCCCCAACACACCCGTGACAGGCTATTGTGAATGAAACCATCGACTTCTACCTCTATTCCCATTGCCTGTATATTTCCCTACTTAGGAAATGTTCAAAAGTTCTAGGGTAAAAACTACAACATGACATGGTATATACTCAGATGTATAAGGAGAGGTTCCAGACCTTCCGAATCCAGTGAAATACTTAGTAACTCAAGGGAAATGCCACCCAAATTCATAAAGTAAAGGGAGTTGCTTTTTATTGTTCATAACGTTTGCTTGCAGTGAATATAGAATTTTCCTTTGAAATAAAAGCAGGTTTCCTGCTACATGTCATAAAGTGAGTTTCAGATATGAAAGTGAAAACTGAACTATTCGTAGAGCCATACTCAAAATATTGGTAATTTTTACTCATCAAAGTGCTTTATTGATTAAAAAATCTTCCTGGTTAGAACTGACTACAAATTAAAGTATAAGGTAGTTAAAAAGTACAGGGTTGTCCCTGCGCCTGCGCAGTGGAGGGAGGGGCGAACTACTTCTTGAAGCGCCTGCACACCCGCAAGCGGGAGCGACCTCACTGAAGCCGGGCCAGCACTGCGCCGCGCCGCCATGTCTGAGCGGTCTGGCAGGAACCTGGCGAAAGGAAGCGTGCCCCCAGGGCGGGTCCCAGAGGACCTGGTCCGCGTCTACAGCATGAGGTTCTGCCTGTTAGCCCAGAGGACCCACCTGGTCCTGAAGGCCAAGGGAATCCGGCATAAAGTCATCAACGTCAACCTGAAAAATAAGCAGGAGTGGTTCTTTACAAAGAATCCCTTTGGTCTGGTGCCAGTTCTGGAAAACAGAGTCAACTCATCTAGGAATCTTCCATCACTTGTGAGTACCTGGATGAAGCATATCCAGGGAAGTAGCTATTGCCAGATGACCCTTATGAGAAAGCTCGCCAAAAGATGGTCTTTGAGTTATTTTCCAAGGTACCACCTTTGTTAAAATGCTTTCTTGGGAGACAAAATAAGGAAGATTGTGCTGACCTAAAAGAATTGTGTCAGCAAGCTAGAGGAGGTGTGTAACCCACACTCCAAAACTTAAGCTCTGGATGGCAGCTATGAGGGAAGATCCTGTCAGCCCCCCTCACTGATGTGAAGGCCCTTCAAGGTTTCTTAGGTCTCTACCTGCAGAACAGCCCTGAAGCCTGTGACTGTGGGCTCTGATGAGGGCAGTAGTCAGCAATGAAGCTCTATCTGATCTTTCCTTCACTAAAAACGAATAATATGCTTCTAGTTTTCCAAGTGCTCTCACGTCTCATTGGATCACTTTCTCTGATTAAGGACACCATAGCCTAACTGGGAAATTCCCCAAGGCCTTCCTGCTGTTTAAATTTCCTGTCTTGGGGTCCTCAGTGAGGGCTCCGCCATCAGAGTCCATGCTGAAAACCTCCAAATCATCAGCTCCAGCTAGATCTAGACTTCAATCTAGATTTTAACTGCCAGTAGGACATTTCCACTTGGATACCCTGTTGTACTTCAAGAGATACCCTCTTCAGTTTTTTGTCTTCCCGTTTCTAAGTGGAGAAATTTACAATTCCTCATGCTTGGGATGGTGGACTTCACTCCCTCCCTCCCTCTGTTATTACCACTGAAGAATTAGATCCACATCACCTCAAAGCTAGGCAACTAGGTGGCATCCTATTTGGTCTCCCAGTCCCCAATTCCTAACCTCTTCAGAGCCTTCCTACCATACCCCCATGAGGGAAACATAACAAGTGTAATTAAATACTGTGAAGACCATATCAGTCAATCCAGTGTAGAAGGTTGGACAAGTAAGAGATTCTATCCCCACTCAGAAACATTAATGCCCTCTTCCATACGTTTCCAGAGCCCATTGGGTTTCTATTTTATTTTTACCATCACACCACCTCCATGAGGAGAAGGTAGGTCGGAGAGCATCATTCATTCTACCAATGATGCAAGTAAGATCCTGACTTTAAGTGAGGCCTTAAGATGCTTGCAGAAAGATCTGGAGATCAACCAGTATGCTGTTCTTACTATCAGTATCAAGGAAGTTTTCCACCCTCATCTCTGTGGTGTGGTTCCCTGTCCTTATTTCTGCTAAGTTTGCCAGTGAAGAAAACCTATGGGAGTTCTTAAACCTAAGTGTGCATAAACATTCCTATGTCTCAACGCTGGATCTCGGATTCACTAAGGCTGGGGTAGACCGCGAGGTCTATATTTGAAATGAGTACCGGTCCCATAGTGATGCAGGCGATCCGGCCACCGCACCCTCAAGAGGCAACTGTGAACCGGCTGACTTCACAAACGGACTCCTGCCGTCCACCCTCAGCCTTCAACAATGACCAGGCTCCCAGCAGACCCAATTCTGCCGCTCTTCACTGCCCCGGTCTCCAGGCTCAGTCAGCGACCAGAGATCTCAATCCCTATGAACTTCAAATCGGTCACGATCCCGGAAGCTACAGAACCACCACCCCTGGGACCCAAGAGTCTTGTAATGCGACCGCCCATTGGTTCGGCTTAACTGCCTTTCCTGGGCGCTTCCAAAAGCTTTGGGTTATTGGCTGGAGCTCGAGCGCCGTGGCCATTTGGCCGATAGGATCGCATTCCAGAGCGCGGGCCTCGCCTCCCTCAGCGGCTCACCCCCGCCCCCCTCCGAGTCTGTTCCCTGGATTTCAGTCCGCCGTTCAAGTGCTCTGTCTTTTTACCTCTGCCTATTTCAGGGCCCAGAATAGGATTGCCAATTTTAATTTTATCATACACCTTAGATGAAAATCCAATTATTTACCTTTACCAACGTTTCATAAAATATTTTAACATAGAAAAAAATAGAAGCATATTGATGGACTAAGAAAAATTAGAAGGGCTATAACCTAAAAATAAAGAACAGGCTTTTAAACCCCATGCCTTGGGGGAGGAGGGGTGCTCATTAAATTGTTCTTTTTCTGATTTGGCTGAAGACAGATGGAGATCGCCCCAGACCATCAATTCTTAGCCCTGCATTGGGCACACCAGTAGTTTAGTGACACCACATAATTAGGGCACTGGGAGGCAGGGGATTTTGGTCCCCTGGGAATTTGTTGTCATTGTGAGGGTTATGAAAAGCTTCCCTGCTAATTAAAATAAGAATACAATTAATAATAGCTAATGTTAAATGCTTACCACATACCCCATGTATTCTAAGTATTAAATTTTTCTTATTCGGTAATTGAATGAACCCTCTCCAAACCACGTGGCACTATTAGCTCCAAATTACAGATGATAACGGCATAAAAAGTTGAAATTTGCTCAAGGTCATTCAGCTAGTATGTGCTGAAGAGGAGGCTCGAAATCCAGTCTGAACTCTTAACACTACATTGCTTCAAGATCATTCTTTAGATTAGAGTTCACATGTGTTTCCCTGCAATCTCTTTTTATTCATCCATGCTTACCAGAGAAGCTAATCCAACTTTTTAAATCACACCATTATTTTGTTTGGGATGAATAGCAAAACTCAATGTGTTTTGTTTGATTTTGCAAATGTTTGACTTATTTCAGGATCTTGAAAATTTTGCCTTTGTTTATTCATGTATTATATCAAAACGTTAAATTTTTTTCTTTGATGCCTCAAGTTGTAGAGAAAAATAGGCATAGGAAAACAGAATAAAATACTTGAAAAAAAAAATAACAGTTGCTTGATATACAGGGATAGTAATGAAGCCAATTTCAACTCAGCATGTAATCTAGATTACTAAGAAATGGCTCAAGCATCGAAAGCATGTAGATATATACACATATACAGATGTACCTTTTTACAAGATAATTTTCAGTCTATTAACTACCACGTCTTAAATCATTTTCTAACCCTGGAATTAAATGTTGAGAATATGGAAAAAAACAAAAACTATGCTACCTATTTGACATTGCTTTCCTATTTGCAGGGGAAGATTAGTATTTTGAACTTTAAGTTCTCTTGAAAAGTTTAGAGTTCATATATTTATTTCCAAATGTGTTATTTGCCGCCAAATCCACTATCTATTTGATATTGTAGAGTGGATTCCAAACTTAAAGAAAATGATATTTTATTTCCTGTGTTACCCTCAGCAATTCACTCAAACATTCTGAGCCTGTTTTATCTTTTGTTTTAAAAAATTTCTCCACCAGTCCATTACATGTTTAGGAAGATTACAGAGATGATGCTCATGGAAGTGTTGTGTAAGTGCAAAACACCATATGAATTTAGGAATAGTTAATTATATTGTATAACATGCTGAAGGAAATATCAAGGGCCATGGCAGTCTTAGAATGTCCCTGAAATAAACAATGGGACACTACCTGTTGCTGGATTCTCTGATATTTTTCTATTGGTGGTGATGACAGATACAGAAAAAGGAAAGAGTTTTCTAAATGCTCCTGACAGCACAGTGGGCAAAAAAATCCCTCTGGTTGCACTAATGCTACCACTACTCCAACCCACCTCCCAGATGGTGGGTAGTAGGAGGGCACAATCAGTGTTGAATTTATTCACTCAGGACTTGGGTACAGAAAACCATCTGCACAGCAATATCATAAACATCAAGAACACCCAGAGGTTGCTTACTAACTCACACACAAAGATGACTAAAGGAAGAAATATAGTGCCCTTTTCTCAGCTTTCTCTCTGAGGTATGAAGCCAGTCAACAAATAACTCAGATTAATATAAAGTCATAGAATCACCAAATAATTCTTAATTATGTTTCAAGACACCCACTCACCAAGAAAGCAGTAACTTACAGTGTTTTTTTGGAAGTATCCAGGTGTCTTAAGGAATATAGCTACAGTTTCAAAACAAAAATAAAAAATTTAGTTTATTCTAAATTAAAATAATAAACATCTCCTAAGTGACACCATATTGCAGAGTGGGTGGAAGGGAAAAGTGGAGAAGAGCCAGGAACTCTTCAAGTTACCAGGAACTAGATATCAAGGGAAAACTGGAATGAAGTAAAATTTTTTAATGGAAGGAAATAAGGCATTTGGTTTTGGGGTGTTTGTTTGTTTGTTTGTTTGTTTTTTAATCTTGTAGAAGCTTTTATTTCATTGATGAAAAGAAAGCAGTAAATGGAATCTATGCCAATTAACATTAAGCATGCATTTCTACCTGAAACTGCTGTTAGTTTTTGACTGGCATAAATCTTTATAACTAATTTAGGCACATCTCTGAATTTTGTACCCTGAAATACAGATGAAGTTAACTTCTTCCTTGTGGCAGTCTAATGAGCATTCTGTTCACTGGCTAAATTCCTTTATAACTAAAGGCCTCCAGACTCTCAGGCCACCTCTACTGTCTCCAGAGTCAATGGTTTATATAGGTTTTTAAGTATATCATAGTATAAAGGAGGGAGATAATCTAGAGATGTACTGTTTCAACACTCCATAGATTTTTTTTCCAGCACTGATAGTCAAACAGTAGATAAAGAGGCCTATAGTTACAGTACCAAATTATTCTCCCCTCACCGCTGCCCTTTCTGATACACACAAAAATGTGTATCAATCTCCCCAGAAATCTGAAATGAATCCACACAAATGATATATGTTACCTCTATGGTCCCACTGTCAAGTTATAAGAAGCAGCTAATGGAACTTTGGAAAAAATCTTAGGCCCACATACATTAATATGCATCTAGTAGTTTTCCATTCATCTGTCAGTTATTTTCACAAGATTAGCATTAAAAAACACAACCAAGTACATATATGACCCTCAAGCCCCATGGCAAAAGTAACTGGTCTCTGTTCACACTCAGATGACAGGATGTCCCAAGAGTGATAAAAGGTAGGAGCCAATCCCTCTGTAAGTTTTTCTTCAACCATCCCATCAACAGCTCTTCATTTCTTGAAATACCTTCCTTTCCCAAAGACGTAACGCCAAGATCAGTAAGAAAGGCTTTCTGAGAATACTGGCTTGGATTTCTGGGTCTGTTCCAGTCGATGCAAGATGAATTGGCTTGTATCAGTGAAGGGCTCAACGCAGTCACAAAACAGGCCTCACCCCAACTATTCAACTTTGGCCCAGGTTTCTCCCAACAAAGCTGAGTCATCTGGGCACCAGCAGCTGAAAGAGCTGCTTCTGTGTCTCCACCTCCATAAAATGCAACTGCGGGTCCACGGAGCCCAAACCCGCGACGGAGGAAGACCAGGAGGAATTCATCCCATCGTGACCACGAGTGCCCAGACCAACCCCACATCAACTCCCGGAACTTTGCGTGTCTCCGCCTCCAAGGCATTTGGTTTTATCTTTCCAACATCTTCAAACGGTAATGAATAGCGGATTTTTATTCCAGTAACATATAAAACATGTTGTGTTTTAAGCACTGTAAATGGATTGAAAGCTGACATGTTCTGGAAAACTGTGCCAGAGGGGTTTTAATAACAAAGACACTATTGATAAACATTCATCTTTTTAAAGTGATAATAGTAGTACCTACTTCATATAGTGAGATGTAAATGAGTTGTTAATGTAAAGCAATTACCATGGTACATAACAATAGTAAGAGTGAGACTACTTTAGTTATCTATGATGATGATGATGATTAGTGGTAGGGGCATAGACCCTGGAATTAGGCATCTGGGAATTCTGGCTCCTCCATTAGCTGTGTTACTTTGAGAAATTCAGGCAAATTTTTTAAGCTTCAGTGTTTTCATCTGTAAAATGTGCATGGTGATGGTATCTATCTCATAAATTAATTCTATTAATTGAAATAGCCGAGACAATGCTGGATGCCAATTCTTGCCTTCCTGCTAACCTACTGAGAAAGGGTGTGGTAATTTGTCCCTGAAACAATAGAGCAATGAGTGAAGCAAACATGGTCAACTAAGTCACTTCTGCCTCTCTAAACACAGCCTGGAATGGTTCTCCAATTTTGAAGCCATTGTAATTGATAAGGAAAGGTCACTGCAGCCCCACCCCTCCCCCTTTTCCTGACAAGAATCTCCCGCCTTAGAACTGGAACCTGCACTACTGGCTCTGTAACTCTGCCCACTTGATTTCCTAACCTGCAAATTCTGCTTCTGTTACCACGCTTGCTTAGTTGCCTAAGGTAATGGAAAATTCCACCCGCCAATTCCCTAGCCACTGAACGGGAGCCTGCAGACCCCAATAAAAACCCCAGAAAACTGGGGCTGGGGGCCCAGAATTTGGAAACCGAACTTTCCTCCGGGCCCGCGCACGTAATAAAGCCTGGTTCCTCCTCTCTCTCTGAGTGCCGGTCTGGGTTTTCATCGGTACAGCCGCAACATAATGAGATTGGCTTCACCTGGGTAATGCAGGATACTCTCCACATTATGAAGTCCTTAACTTAATCTCATCTATAAAATCCCTTTTTCCATGTACGGTGACAAATTCACAGGTTCCAGGGATTAGGATGCAGACACATTCGGAGATGATGAAGTGCCTTGATTCCAGACTAAAGATTTGAGACTTTCTTCTCTACTTAAACCATTCCTACTAAAAGCACTCTGAAATAGTAGGACCTCGCTTGCATCTCTGCTGGGGAAATGCTTTCCTGCCCTGGGATGACTCACCAGAACTACATCAAAACACATTGTTCACGCTGCCGTGAACTAGTCATAAAATTTTCCCTGGCAATTCTAAAGAAATATATCTTTTATGTTATAATTTCCTTGTGAAAGATTACATCTAAAC
>JAKSZT010054466.1:11637234-11797695 GCA_026826555.1 Tolypeutes matacus | reverse complement strand
TTTGTTTATGTGGTGTATTACATTGATTGATTTTCTTATATTGAACCATCCTTGCATACCTGGGATGAAACCCACTTGGTCATGGTGTATAATCCTTTTGATATGTTGTTGAATGCGATTAGCAGGTATTTTGTTAAGGATTTTAGCATCTAGGTTCATTAGAGAAATTGGTCTGTAATTTTCCTTTCTTGTGGTATCTTTATTTGGTTTTGGTATTAGGGTAATGTTGGCATCATAGAATGAGTTAGGTAGTATTCCTTCTACTTCTATTTTTTGGAAGAGCTTAAGTAGAATTGGTGTTAGCTCTTTCCGGAATGTTTGGTAGAATTCAGCTGTGAAGCCATCTGGTCCTGGACTCTTCTTAGTTGGGAGGTTTTTAATGACTGAGTCTATCTCTTTACTTGTAATTGGGCTGTTGAGTTCATCTATTTCTTCTTTCATCAATGTCAGCTGTTTGTGGGTTTCTAGAAACTTGTCCATTTCCTCTAAATTGTCATTCCTGTTGGCATATAATTTTTCAAAGTATCCTCTTATGATACTCTTTATTTCTGTGGGGTCAGTAGTGATATCACCTTGCTCATTCCTTATTTTATGTATTTGCATCTGTTCTCTCTTTTTCTTTGTTAGTCTGGCTAAGGGTTTGTCAATTTTGTTGATATTCTCAAAGAACCAGCTTTTGGTTTTGTTTATTGTTTCCAGTGCTTTCTTATTCTCTATTTCATTTAGTTCTGCTCTAATCTTGGTTATTTCCTGTTTTCTACTTCCTTTAGGTTTAGTTTGTTGTTGTTTTTCCAATTCCTCCAAGTGTGCAGTTAGGTCTTCAATTTTAGCTCTTTCTTCTTTTTTAATATATGAATTTATGGCTATGAACTTCCCTCTCAGGACTGCTTTCGCTGCATCCCATAGGTTTTGATATGATGTGTTGTTGTTTTCATTAGTTTCAAGGTAGTTACTGATTTCTTTTGAAATTTCCTCTTTGACCCACTGTTTGTCTAAGAGTGTGTTGTTTAACTTCCATATCCTTGTGCCTAACCTGTGTCTCTGGCCCTTATTGATTTCCAAGTTCATTCCGTTGTGGTTATTATTTTTTTTAATATCATTCATACATGGACATACATAAACAATAAATGTACAGTAAAAGCTGTGAACTTAGAAAACAAACATGCATAACACCATACAGGGGTCCCATACATCAACCCACCACCAACACCTTGCATTGTTGTGAGACATTTTTTACAAATTATGAAAGAATATGGTCAAAATTGTTCTACTAACTATAGTTCATATCTTACATTTGGTGTATTTCCCCCCCCAACCCACTCTATTGTTATTATTTTTAAATATATTCTTATTACAGAAGTTGTGAACCTACAAAACAATCATGCACGTGATAGAACTCCCAATCAATACCCCTTCATCAACACACCATGCCATGGTGGAACATTTGCTATAGATCATGAGATTATATCATCAGATTATTACCACCAACTATGGTCCATAGCGTACATTTCGTATTCCCCCATTATCAACACAGTACATATTTGGCATAGATGCATGAATATTACAGTATTGATGTTAACCACAGTCCATAGGTCACTCCAGTTGTATTTTTCCCATGCTTCTCCATATTCCCAGCACCCTGCAATAGTGATGTTTATCAGTTCTAGCTCACAGAAGGACACACTTGCATATGTACTATCAACCACAATACTCATCCACCTCTGGGTTCACTGTGTTATTCAGTCCCTAGACTATTCTCTAGCTTTCTTTCAATTGACATATTACATCCCTAGACTACTCTTTCCAGCCGCATTCCCATTTATAAACCAGCTGTTACTCACTATAATGTTTTATCATCAACTCTATACATTTCCACACTTTTACAGTAAAGTTAATTAAAACATCTACATACATTGAGCATCAGTAGTCCATCTCAGCCCTCTTCTAACCTCCTTTAAGAATCTACCACCTACCACTTGGTCTTAAAAGTGTTTTCCTACACTTTCTTCTAGAAGCTTTATGGTTCTTGCCTTTATATTTAGGTCTTTGATCCATTTTGAGTTAATTTTTCTATAAGGTGTGAGATAGGGGTCCTCTTTCTTTTGGCTATGGATATCCAGTTCTCCCAGCACCGTTGTTGAATGGACTGTTCTGTACGAGCTGGGTGGATGTGAAGACTTGTCAAAAAGCACTTTACCATAGATGTGATGGTCTGTTTCTGAACCATCGATTCGATTCCATTGGTCTATCTTTATGCCAGTGCCGTGATGTTTTTACCACTATAGCTAGATAATATGATTTAAAGTCCAGAAGCGAAAGACCTCCAACTTTGCTTTTCCTTTTTAAGATGTTTCTGGCTATTCGGGACCTTTTACGCTTCCAAATAAATTTGATAATTGTGTTTTCTATTTGTTTAAAAAATGCTGGTGGAATTTTTATTGAGATTGCATTGAATCTGTATATCAATTTGGGTAGGACTGACATCTTAATATTTACTCTTCCAATCCATGAGCATGGAGTGTTCTTCCAATCATTTAGGTCTTTTTTTATTTCTTTTACAATGCATTGTAGTTTTTTTTAATACAAGTGCTTTACATCTTTGGTTAAGTTTATTACTACATATTTGACTAATTTAGTCACTATTTTTTTCCCTGACTTCCTCCTCAGATTGCACATTACTAGTGTTATGCATTGCTTTTCTCTTGCTGCTCTCTTTGGTTTAAGGCTTTAGTTTAGGGCTTTCTTGCCCTTTCTCCCTTGCTGGTTATATAGTAGGAGCCAAGGATGTAGTTGCTATTGTAAGCTGTGAAGGCTCAAACTGCCCGCATTATCCCAGGGACTGATGATGCTTCTCCCACCTTTCTCCTTTGCCAGGGTTAGGGACAGAGCCATGGCTGCATGTAATAATCCAAGTCGTGCAGGCCAAGACCATCTGTAGTTGCCTGGAGAGATTGATGAAGCTTCACACCCCTTCCTCCTCTTTCTGGGGCAGGGATGAGATTGCAGGTGTGGGCAGCAATCTATGCTGTGCGGGTCCAAAATGACTTCAGTTGCTCAGGTAGACTTCCAACAATTCAGTCTGTGCCAGCCGAATGTACCTGCAGTTGCCCGGAGAGGCAGGTCCCACCAGCTTCCTCCCTGCCATAGGTGGAGCTGAAACCTAGTCTAGAGCTGCATTCTGATCTGGATGGCCAAATTTACTAATCAGTAGCTGAAGTTGGTGCCCAACTGTCTCTTCCTCTCCTGTTTTGGGGAAATGAAGCTTCCAATTGCAGCCACAGAATATCTCCCAAGCCACCAGTGGAGTATAGGCACCAACCTCCATGGCATGGAGTGCTCTACTCACAAATCTTCTCTCAAATGACCAGTCTCCTTCTTCTTTTCTTTCAAGGATAGAAAGAGCATTGTAGGATCTCCCAAACAGGTGCTTTAGATAGCTCTGGGTGATTATTAACTGCCTTGTAGCATGAACCGAGTCTTGGAACTCTTTACTGTGCCGCCATCTTGCTTGTTGTCACCACTCAGTCATTTTTGAACCTGCAGGGTGGGTGTGATTAAGGGTTGCTGTCAACCTGCCCCTCTATAAATGATAATATTTTGGGAAAGGTTTGAAATATTGTAATAAGACTTGTGCTTCTTGGCATTCTCATTAAGGTAGGTTCATGAACATCATTTTTTGATCATTTTAAATGCATTATCTTAGTCCCATAAAAATATATTCTGTCTCATTTCTCTCTTTAGATTTCCTCATACAGGTATTTTCAATGTGGGGAGTAGGCTTTATGTTAAGATTTATTTTTCATTACTTTATTTGAACCCTAGTTTCCTATTTTATTTCTTTCAAGTAAAGATCATCTCCTTGATACTTTCAGTTAAGAGATGAATTGGATCTTTTCAGTCCAAACATAGATTTGAATTCAATATAATAAATTATTTAAAAAGGACAGTAGTAATCCTGTAGAAATCCACCACAGTTTTGGCCAAGTGATTTGGTCTTTAAACAGTCCCATGATTAGCTGCCTTGTTTTACAATTTCATTCTGATTTTGATTCTGTTTTTGTCTGACCATCATAGACTACATTCTTTTCTATTTTATTTTCTCATGTGTTCCTTAAGTTTTCAAATATCTTTGCTGCCAGCAAATTGAAATGACTCTTTGACTATAAAATAGTATTTGATGAGTGTTGGAGTAAGGGAGAGAGGTTTATTTTCAAATGTATAAGGAGGGCTCCTTGAGAGTGGTTGTTAGAAAAAGTCTCCCTCTGGTCTTAGAAGAAAAAATGGGGTAATCATTTCTTGGAGATGGAATCAGAAAGCACAAGCCAAACAAGAATTTAGGGGCATATTATAGTTTAGGAAGTTTCCTAGGAGTTTTTAAAGCAGGAGATGTAATCTGTTTTCATAGTGAGATTATTTGCATCATGCGTGCAACAACCCTGTCAATGTTTGTTGATTGGAAATCTAGCTTATGGAAAGCTTCACAATTGTTTCAAGTTATAGTGATCTCCATTTGTTATGGTTCTAACTTTTATTTGCTCAATCCCATTTAACTCAGAAGAGAGGAAAACTATTGTGAGGGGGAAAGATGATGTAGAATTTGAGAAGTTAGGGTAGTAGAAAAGATTCTAGCTAGGACTTTTCTCCCTAACACCAATATAAATAATACAATAGGTTTGGGTTATACTGGAAGGTAGGGAAAACTGTATTGTAAAAACCTTCTAAAATCTTTTGTACATTTCTTTCACAGTCTGACAGCCCATACTCAGAAAAAGTTCCAAGTATTAAAATTCCAATGGACATCATGGAACAGCAACCTTTCCTAAGCGATAGCAAACCTTCTGACAGTGAGTAGAACTAACCTCTTGCATGTCTGCTTAACTATGATTTGCACTTGAAGATTAAGGTCTTTAGAAGGATCATCTACATTAACTTTCCATATATTTTCTCTTTCTCTTTGTGAAGATATACAATTAATTATTATATAAATTTGTTTTTACATTCCCAGAGTTTTACTCTTAACTTCTTCCTTTCATCTATAACCTTTTAAGTGTTTGTTTGGTAGTCTTCTCCCTGTCCCAAGTAATCACCAGTTTCTTTTATTTGCTAAACTTATAACCATGTTTTTAACTGGTTTTTCTTTCTTCCTCTGGTATTTAGGATTGCAGCTTATAGTACTACTTCACTGTCTGTTACTCTTTGTCTTCCTTAGGTTTCAGCCAATGACCAAATCAGCTCAAAAGAGAAATTGCATCATGGGTTTCTCAATGATCAATGAATCAATTATTAACATTAAGAATTTGGAATAATTGTTATTTTCAATTAAATTGGCAATCATGAAATTAGCACAACATTTTAGGTATAACTTATAAGATATGTGCATTTTCTTTTTAATTTTTTCACTGCCTTCTGCTATTTCAAAATCACCTTTTGTAACTGCACTGGTATTTCTGGGGTAATATATTGGTGACTCAGTTGTAATGGTTTGTGACATGTCATCTTTCTTTTGTAATTGAGTAATAGACCACTTTAAAAGGAGGGAAAACCTCTTTAGTGACATTATTGAATATCTTAAGCTATTAGGAGCTATTGCTTCCAAACTACTTTTCACTTTGAGTTCTCATTTGAAGAAAATATATTCTTTTAGATGGTAGTGGCATTTATATAACATACATTCAGATGTACTTCAAATTGTGCTGACCTTTTGTGGAAAAAAAAAAAGACAATCAAGGCATTTTTATTTCTATTTGACAATGCTGCTTCAACTTCAGTAAGAATTTACAAGGAACATTTGAAATTAATGAAATTGTTGGGAAATGTGTATATTAATTATCTATTGCTATGTAACAAATTGCCATAAAACTTAGAAGCTTAAAGCAACAAATAAATATTTTCTCAGTTCCTGAATTTCAGAAATTTAGGGACAGCTGATCTTGGTGGTTCTGGCTCAGACTTTCTCATGAGGTTGCAATCAAGCTGTGTGCTTGGGCTGCAGTCTCTGAAGACTTGAGTGGAGCAGGAGAATCTGCCTCCAAGCTTACTCACAAGGCTGTTGGCAAGCAGCTTCTGTCCCTTATGATGTGGGTGTCTCCATAGGGCTTCTCATGACATGGCTTTCCCCAGAGCAAGTGATCAGAGACAGAGAAAGCAAGACAAAGCTGCAGTCTTTTATAACCTTATCTCCAAAGTGGCATACCATCATGGAAGCTGGCTACCACACTGAGTTTAGAGAACAAAGGCTTAAAGCATTCTCTCTTTGCAGTCCAATTTAAAGGCTAATTTCTGCTCATTCCTATCAATGGGATTTGATTAAAAAGAGTATCTATTTGAATTCAAGCCCACAAACCATGATCTGGCTTTATTTTTCATCTCTAGAACACTATGGTGAATGAAGACTGAAAGGAACACAGCCTATATGTCTTCAGTTGACATCGTAACCTGGTAGAGCCCTTTTAAGTGCCATTAAAAGGCCGCTTCCAAAAGACCACCACCAGCCAGAATTTGAGGCTCCTGGAGAAAGTTTATGGCAAATTGTTTATTTAGTGCTAGTCTTCTTCATCCTATCAGAAATCCTTTAAAAGGATAAATTGAAAGTTGATATGATATTTTATTAGAAATTTACTTAAGTAAAATCAACTTGATCATTCTGACAGCTTTCCTAACGTCATATTGATCTTTTATTATAATCCATGAAAGAATAAAA
The DNA here is from genome assembly GCA_026826555.1 of Tolypeutes matacus. Classification (NCBI taxonomy): domain Eukaryota; kingdom Metazoa; phylum Chordata; class Mammalia; order Cingulata; family Chlamyphoridae; genus Tolypeutes; species Tolypeutes matacus. Next base: position 11,790,995 of record JAKSZT010054466.1, on the reverse strand, counting down.
TTGACGGAAGTAGATTTCCTCAAAATCTTTTGATTTTCCTTCTGTCATGAAAAACAGCAATATAAAATGGAGCATGCTGAAGATGGAAGAAAAAGCAAGGGCAAGCCTTGGACATTAAAGTTGGTGCTAGCACCCTCTAGAAATGATGCCCCTTTCCCACTCTCAGTGGAAAGAACAACATCAGTCTATCCCAGAAAACCCAGAGTGGGAAATCTAAGTGACCTTAGCCTTGTTTCACTGCTTAGCCAATTTGCTTTATATAGTGTTTAGTTAAATTGTCTAATTTCATTACTCTTCCCACTTGTGAAATATGCATCCATGGGGTGGACAGACTGGTTTTTGTGAAGATTTTTGTTTTAACTTTTATTATATACATTGCCAAAAGACCTACTATTTATGATTTTTTAAACATTTTTTTCCAGGAGAAAGATCAACATTCCTTGAACGCCACACATCATGCTGATAAAATTCCTTTCCTTCAGTCACTTGGTATACCAAGGTAAAGGACAGCCCAGTATTTTATGTTGTTTGGTGGGATGATTGCCCAAAAAAAATGTATTCAAGAGGGGATGATTATTAGAACTCCTTGTTGTCCGTCCTCTCTACAATTTATCTTCAATAAATGACCCAACTCCCAAACTTCTTCCCAGCTTTTACTGGTAGAAAGTATTCTTAAAGACGTATGTGTTCTTAGAAATAATGGAATCTTTCAGTATCACTAAGTTAAAGTCCAGAATCAACATTAGCTCTTATAATTTCAGTATCATGTCTGATTTATTGGGTAATTGGTGTTTCCTGGCAGCTCTTCTGAAGTAATTTCCTTCCCTCTTAACAAGTCTCTGAGATTTCAGGTCCTACTTGATTTTCTAAATGTTTTCTTCATTTTAGTCTTTCAATCACTCACAGTATAATGTACTTGATAGTCCCTTCTTGGGTTGTGTGTTGCTTTTTCAATATAAATATGAATTCTAATGAAATTTTTACTTGAATTTCTTCACTCTGTTGCTACCTTCATTGCATTTAAAAATATCAATTGTGTTTTTTAATAAAGAGGAAGAACTATATATAGAGAGAATAAAAGATGACACATTTGGCTTCTGTACAATGTATAAATAATTGATGGATGATAAAGGAAATCTGATTTACTTACTATTTCTTTTCTTTTTTCTTTTTCCCTAGTCCTCCTAGAACTCCAGTAAAAGTTGTGCCTCAAATTAGAATAGAACTTGAGCCTGAAGACAATGATTATTTCTGGAGGAGCAAGGGAACAGAAACTACATTATAACCTGTGTGTCTTTCTTAAAACTGAAAGTTTTTGTTGTTAATGTTCTTGTTTTTGTCTGGTTATTTGTTTATTTTATAATTTGTGTTTTGTTTTGTTTTTGGTCACTGGCCAAATAATATAGCACTCTCTTTGCTTCTCTCTTGCATAGGTAAAATCAATACAATAGTGTACCATACCTTAAAAATAACATCCGAAGAATCCCCTTTTTTTCTTATACTTTCAGATATGTCCTATGACAATCATATTCCTCTGTCTCTCAAGACATGCACAGACCATATCCTTTTCATTTCTTAAGCAGAGGGCAGAAGTATTAAGGATTTTATAGCACCTTTTATTAAAATTTTGAAGGGACTTAGAAATTTAGCTTTGGAGCTGTGCTTACTGGCTTGTCTCTCTGTCTGGCAGAACAAACCTTGACCTCCAGACAGATTTCCTTCTTGCTTAAAGAGCTCTCCAGGATTGGAAAAAGTGCTGCTATTCTAACTTACTCTTGCTTGTAAGCCCAAATCTTAGAGTTATTAAAAGAAGAAACACTAAAGGTACTTTACTTCCTGTTGAGAAACTATTGCCATCATTGTAGCAACTGCTGGAATGTCCCTTTTTCCTATGCAACTTTTTTTAACCCTTTAATGAACTTCTCTGTTGAGTACATTGAAGAATATTTTTCTTCCTAGATTTTGTTGTTTAAATTATGGGGCCTAACCTGCAACTTATTTTTTGTCAATTTTTTAAACTTTTTTTTAATTACTATAAAGAAAATGAATTTTTTCCTGCAGCAGGAAACATAGTTTTGAGTAGTTCTACCTCTTATTTGTAGCTGCCAGGCTTTCTGTAAAAATTGTATTGTATATAATGTGATTTTTACACACATACACACACACACACACACAAATACAAAATCTCTAGGGTAAGCCAGAGGCCTAAATCAGATTAAAAACACCATGTTTCTAAGCATCCATTTTTCCCTTTCTTTAAAAGAAATCTAATTTTCTATGAAGGTGATTGGGGGAGAAGGAAGGAACTCCTATGTAATGGGCACAATTGATATTCTCATAATAGTAGTATCCCTGCACAGATGCTGATTGTATTACTATGTCAATGTCCTCTGCAGTATTGTTAGACATTTTTCATTTTGAAATATTTGTGTGTTTGCATGTGTACTCTGTGTGTGGCTGGTGCACATATGTGCAAAGTTAGAGAAAGAGTGAAGGTAGGTGAAGGAAACCATTGTTGAGCCCCTTGTGTCAGTTTTCATAAAACCCAACCACATATGAAAATATCCATCAGGGGTCCAATAGATTTACCATTATGCAAATAAGAGTAAATCTATTTTATTGAATATCAGTCACCATCAATGATATATTTACAATGCAAAATCCATAGGAATATTAATAGACAATCCACACAACTTCAAAGTGTATACGGGAATATAGATAGATCTGCAGTGTAGGTGTATACACTTTAATTTAGCAATACTCACACATTTTTCTTAGGATGCAAAGGCAGTTCTTTGGGATTGGGACATTTAAGATATTTATATGTATATATGTTTGTATGTGTATGTTTCATAGTACCATATTGAAAATTAGACCTATATTAACCAAATTTAGCATGGTATTTAAATGTATTGTTTTTAGTAGGCTGCATTATATACTGTGAATGTGCATTGAAAACAGCAATTTAAGTGTTGAATCCATAATTTTGGATTCATATAATACATTTGTAATATATCCTAACTATAACAAGTTGTTGGAAGAATACCAGAAGCAGAATGAAACCACTTATTTTGGTTTCATAGTATACATATTAGCTCTCACTCATTCTTATATTAATTATTGTGATTCTGTTCTGCTGAAATTTTTATTCCAAAATTTTTATTCTCTTAAATTAACTATTACTTTGGTAGTATCCAATAATCTTAAAACTTTTAATTTTATTTAAATTAAAGATAAATGACCTACAAATTTTTTCATTAAAATTACAATAGGGAATTACATGTTATTGTGTTAAAACCTCACATGCCAAATTTTGGTATCACATTTTTATAGCTACCCTTAAAACCATTATTCTATCTTATCTAGTTTTCTATTGCCTTCAAATAAAACTATATAAGAAATCTTTCCCTTTTTCTTTATTGATAGAAATATTGGTAAAAATGTTTAAAACAGTCAAGCATGATACATTCAGCCTAACCTATGATCTTGTTAAAGACACTTTCATTTACCTTTATAAAAACTCTCGATGTGATAATATTTTTGCTAATCATAATTCAAGGATTCTTGCCCCAATCTGCATCTTTCAAAGAACTCTTGAAGCAACTTAACTCTTAATTTCAGCTTGGAGTAGACCTAAAAACTATCAGTGCTTCCACTGATGACCTATATTCTGTGACAGAAGGTTGATAGTCATAATATGACCACAGAATAATATCTTACCTTTGCTGAGAGGAAGAGTTAATATAAAACCTTTTCAATATTCTGAGACCTAGGAAAGATTTTTTAAAAATCATTACTTTCAGAGGAACAAATGTGTCACCAAACACAAAACCTGAGGGCCATGCAGATTATTTGTCTAAGAACTAATGAGATTTCTGCAAGTCTTGTTTCTATGTAAGCAGGACCCACAGAATAGAATAGTAAATTTTTCACAAAGTATTTCTCACTGGTGTGAAGGCGGAGCACAACTATTCAAGTTGCTAGAAGCAAGGGACTAAGTATACACTCCACATTGTTCACCAGAGGCTACATGGCAAAGGATCACAAATGTCTCTGGCTTTGCGTTTGAAAGAAAATCTCTTGGAGACACTATTTTCCATGGTAAAAGTCGCTCTTGTCTACCATGTGAAGAAACTGTTTGGAATCCTAATATTTGTATGCCATAGGCAATTGTGCTCTTGCTGCTTTTTACTGTCAAGCAGTGGGAGGAAAAAGACTTACTATTGAAGTAAGAAATAGGAAAACAAAAAACCTTCCTCTCCAACCCCCTACCTCCAAGACTGGAGGGAAAACAATTGTCTGCTGTCGGTAATTCAGTTTGTGAATATTTTATGCACGTGCACCAACATACACAGAGTAAATCTTTTATTAGCTCTATACTGATGTTTAATATAGAGAATGATTGTCTTCCGAATTTTTTAACTGTGTTAAAGTACTTGAAATGTATTGACTGCTGAATTATATCTTTGAAAAACAAAAGCATTTCAGTTGTATTACAGAGGTTGACATTTTTCAGGAATGGGACAAAGCTTTCATGCCACTTCGTGATTTTAGTGCAGGAACCTAAGATTTTCTTATTTGTATTCCATCATAGTTAGCATCAGCTCTGCACAGCGTGAACATGAGCCTAGTGACACCAAGTGGCTAAGTACAATCAAATGATCAAATGATATTTTACAGTACTTGACTGTTTGAAGGGTCTTGGGAGTTTTCAGATTTCATTGAGCTTCTTTAAAGCCTGAAATTAAAAACGTTTTGTAATATATGATAACCAGTCAAGTTGTGTTTTGATCAGAAATTTGGATAGGTCCTATTTTGGCTGATTTCTTTGTACTCTATGGGTTCATAAAAAAATCCAAATTCTGTTTCATAGGCAAATATTGCAAAGAGATTTCAACTCAGGGCTAAAGTCATCCAGTGAATCTTTTGGAGCTAGAAGTAACTTTGTCCCAGTCCTACAATGTGAAGAGTGAATAGTTGCCTCTTTTTAGCCATTTTCATGGCAGGTACATATCCGTACACATTACTTTTCAGAATCAATACGCACTTTCAGATATTCTTATTTTTATTCTATTAAGTCTTTATTAATTTGGGAGAAATGATGCATCTTTTTATTTTAAACGAAGTAGATCAACATGGTGGGACAAAATGATAAAGAACAGAAAACATTTCAATATATTACTAATAATTTTTTCCAATATAAAACCTAAAATTCCTATAACATTATAGTATTTTACAGTTTTATGAAGCTTTCTATTGTGACTTTTATGGAATTAAGAGATGAAGAAGATGAGATATTTTAGCATTTATATTTTTCAAAATTAAATGTATACTTAAAATAAAGTAACTTTATGCATTTATGAGTGTGAAGTGCTTCTGTTCAACTCCACAAATAATTGAGTGACTAAGTTACTCCTTGGATGCTGCAGGGAATAGCAAGATGAGTAACTCAAAGCCACTATCCTTAGATTGCTTATAGTCACCCCAGGCAGGAGGACAAAATAAGTGTACAAATTATATAAAATAAAAGATTATTTATTTAAATATGAACAAAGAGTATCATGCAAAGGTCAAAGCAAGAAAAATATGTCCAACTAAAAGCAATGGGAATTTGGTCACATTGGGAAGGTAGTATTGTCATTGTCCTTTCATAAAGTTTATGAAATATAAGATACTATTTTCTCGCATCCAGGATTACGTATATAAACATAAGCACTTATGAAAAACAGTTGCTCAAATAAACAAAACAACCCAACGGATGGCACAGAACAGACATGACATACCCTTCCTGCTGGGCCTATTCAAGTTTTCATGTAACCTTTGAAATTCTCTAGGAATCTTGAGTTCAGCCCTGAGTTATAATCAGAGCCAGAAAGCAAACAATAGAAGGGATGAGAAAGATCCATTAGGAAGAGTAAAAAGTAACATTGGTGGAAAAAAAGGTAATGGAATGGGGACATTGGCTAAAACGATCTTGACCTGCAAATTTAATATAGAATCATTAGCTCTGAACATCTCTCTAGTGCTGCTGGTGGTGGTAATGGGGGTTGGGTGGAGGTTGGATTTTATTACTGAGCTGAGCAAGAAAATAAGATCAAAGTATATTTAGTATAATATGCAAAGGCAATGTGCGCTTCAACAGCTCTTCATATATGCTACTTCACACACCTGAGAACTAGGAGGTAAACTGCAGAAGCTTCTGAACTACCAAACCATATCTCTCAAGATCTATAAACTATGCATGGCAACTTTAGTACTTCTGGGAAGAGAGCATAATCCTCACTCAATCTACTTTTACTAAAAATGCTAACAAATTTAATCATCTGTGGATTTCTCAGAACATAAGAGATAAAATACAACAAAATTATTGCAAGGAAAACTAGGTTAACAAGAATTAATAGCTATGTCCTGACAGGAGGAGAGAATGTATAAAAAAACCTTTGAAGAAATCCTTTGGTGTCAATGAGAAAGAATGAGATTAATAGAAAATATATATCCTATGAAATAACTTTAAGTATTCTAATATGTTTTATATTTGAGAAAACGTTGCTTATACAAAATTAGAACAGGGTGATTTTAAAAAAGAATAATCAAGGAATGAAAAAGAACACAAAATTGAAAATATGATTCCATGTTTTTAAATCAAGGAATAATTGGAAGATAAAGTTTAGGAAATATCCCAAAATATAGAATCAAAAGGGAAGAGAACAAATATGTAAATATATAGTATCAATCTAGGAGACCCAATTCTCAACTCATAGGGTTTCCATAAAAGATGTCAGGAAAAAATGAAGGGAAAAGATATTTTCTATAAAATAATAAAATTCCTCAGAGATGAAGGGAAATACAGCTATTCAGATACAAATATGAGATCCCAGAAAAATAAATGGTAAAAATATACACGTTGTGGAATTACAGATTATCAAAAATAAAAATTTTGGAGATCAAGAATTAAAAAAAAAAAAAAAAAAAAAAATTGTCCAGAAAAAGAGAAGGCCTAAGAAAAATGGAAACCAGGGTAGTGACAGGGTTTTCAACAACAAAAAAAAATTGGATGGTAGAAGATATTCATGCAATGTCTTAAAAATTCTGAGGGAAATTATTTTTAAACCTAAAATTCTAGATCCACTAACCTATCAATCAAATATACAATGGAATAAAATATCTAGAGCTACTCAAATCCCAAACAGTTTATTTTCTTCTCATCTGTTCTTAGGAAATTATTCAAGAATCTACTTCACTATGAGGGATGTAACTGAGACATAAAGAGTCAAATTCACAGAAAACAACTGTTTAACCTTAAAGAACATAAAGTACCAGAATAATAGCTGTACATCAGGCTTAGAGAGCAAACAATCAAAACAAAAGTAAGAAGGCAGAGTTCTTAATAGGGAGCATAATAAAAAAGGAGGAGAGGATATAGGTAAAGTACTCCATGAATGGGATAAAATGATTGAGAGCTAGGAAATTTTGAACATATGATAAAGGAGCTGAAAAAAAAAGAGAATTTGGTAAAAACAAAAAGTTCAACAAGAAAGTCACGGTCCAAATTAAGAAAGCAGTCTAAATTAAAATATAAGCTAATAGACTTGAAGGAAAAGAAAGTACTAGATTCCAAGAATGAGTAAGAATCTGGAATATATTGGAGATAAAGTGAAGAAGGGATATGTTTATTTTCTCAAAAAGTAAACAAAAGCAATCAGAAACTCCAGGAAAAATAAAAATAAATTCTGTATGAGAAATACATACTCCAAATATGCAATAGATTTAAATTTTGAGCTATTGATGGGGTGTAAGGAACTGAAATTTAACTGAACTTGAATTCTTTGAGTTGCTCAGGTCTAAGTACCTTGGATATGTATTTATAGCCCGCTATTTGGTTTTATACTAGAATGTTAGCCATAATAATGGAGAGTTAGAGAAATGAATGCAAATATTACTACCCTTGACAATATAAAAGACAAATGACAAAATGTTGAGAAGTAGAAGTGATTTGGTATGTGGGGACACCAAATCAATGATGGATTTGGAAAGAACTATTCCAATAACTAACTTTTTCTGGCTTTTGTTTAGTGTGTAGATGTTATCAGCACCCACATCTCTGTGATTCTCTTGATTGTTTTTAGTTCACAAAATGGCTGTTTTACTTTCAGTCATTACATCCCTGTTCAAAACAGGAAGAAAAGGGTAGACAGGCAAAGGGCTTTCTCTCAGCTAGGTTGTGTCTTTATATTTGGGAAGGAAAGCTCCACCTAGCAGACTTCTGTTTCATTGGTCAGATTTGAATCACACTCAGAGCAATCACTGGCTAACGGGAATGACATTATGATTTTCTGGGCTGGGCAGGAGTTGGGGTTTGTATTGCCTGAGCTCAAGTTATGTCAGTCCACTACTTGGATAAATTGGAGTTGGAGTGATGGGTGAAGGGAATAGATGTTAAAAGGTGAAATAGCACAGTAGTATGTTCTAGTTTGAAAACAAGCACTCTCCAATATTTTAAATGTTGTCTTCTTTTAACCTGACCTTGAATTTCAAGCTGACCAGGTAAAACTTTAGCTCAGTCAGGATATTTCAAACATTAAGATTTAGTGATAGAATTGTCAAGTGGGTGCATCCGTTGAGGCTTAGCAGTTGTAGAGCTTCAATATTGATTAAATTTCTCAACTGGCAGGCACAACTGCCAGAACTACAAGTAACTAAGAATTAGTGGATTAGTGACTACACAAAAGCTATTTTTTAATGGATCAGCTTTTTGATGGGTGAGACTGTGATTAGATGCTATGATTAGAAAAGTGCTGAGTATATTTTTAGATGCCCTGACACATATCCTCATACTAAATATACAATTTAATACAAAATTTATCTTTTTATATAATGTTTATAGAGTACCAGGCAAGATAACATCTTCCTTATGACTATGAGTCTGCTTTAACATTTCAATTTTCTTAAACATTTATTACCTGAGATGGGAGGTTTGGGTCTTTCATTAATATAATACAATATGATGCTGTTGTGTTGTTTACAAATCTGCAAATGCTAACCCAGGCAGACTACGTTTTCTTTTAATGCAACGCTTAAGAAACCAAACACATATTTTGAAGACTTGTAACAGTTAACTATGTGGTAATACAGAAGTGGGTAGAGCACAGTGGTTAAGCAGAGAGACTTTGGAGTCAGCTTCAAAACTCTGCCATTTAAAACCCTTCTGAGTCTGAATTTCTACTTTGTATATATGGGTAGTAACAGTATAGTTAGTATAGATGAGCCAGTATGAGCACTCAGACTCCAAGGACCATCCTTTTAACCACTATGCTACCCTGCATATTATTACAATGCATTGGAGTAGTGTATTTTGAAAAGAAAGAATACTTTTGCTTAAAAAACATTTTGGAAAACAGATTTTTTTTTTTGAAATTCAGCCCTCCTGCCCCCACTTGCGCAGATTAGTACGGTTTTACTGTTGTAGCTATTGTTGTTTCTTCTCTGAATAACTGTTCTGACATCTTTTAGCTCTGTCATATCCTGGGTCCCACTACAATGACAAAGCCAATGTACCAACAAGTGTATAGCTGACTGAGATGACAAATATATTTTTTCAGTTGTAGTTTAGAAACCAATAAGTGGAACAACTAGGTCTACAGTTGAGGCTTCTTCAGATCCTCAGGTACTCAAACACTTTAGATTTCTGTGACATCATAAGAGTAACTTCAGTTTTCCAGTTCAAAAATGCACAGTATTATGCTGATGGTTCTTCTAATCTCTTAAAGTAGGATTTTCATGATCTCTTGGGCAATTCCCTAGAAGTATACCCTGATCCCAAGCCAAAATGGAAACCTACTGAGCTAAGCTTCCTTAGGTTTATTCTCTACATAGTGATATTACCTTCAGTGATATCGTGAGTACATGAGAAAACAACCCCTACTCCAAGCAACACTACATTTTGGTGCTTATTCTTATAACACAATAGAATGACTCATGTTCCCACCAAAAGCTGAAGCTTCTGTTTCATAGGGGTTCTAATGTTTTAGATGAAACACAGGCATCATATAAATGCCAGAGGGTCAAGGGTATCATTCAAAAGGTCAATATATTCAGTAAGCTCCAAAAGGGAAGAAAACCTGTAGCAGTCAGCTTAGGCAAAATTAAGTTGCAGTAACAAATAGCTTCAAAAGCTCCTAGGCTTATAAAATCAAAGGCTTATTTCTGACTTATGCATCAAGTCCATTACAGGCTGACTGAAGCTCTGTTGTGTGTCAACTTTGTTCCAAGATCCAGGTTGATGGAGCACTTCCATTTAGATGTAGGTGAATTCATGTCAGAGGGAAAACAGAACACAAGAGAACCACTGATGACTATTAAAGCTTCTGCTAGCATTGTCTGAAGCAAGTCACATGACCAAGCCTGGGATCAACGAGGAAATGTGTAATCCTCCCTCAGGGAAAGACATCAAATGAAGAATAATAGAAAATACAATCTATCACAGTCCCAACTCTCATTCACAAATATTTACTTCCCTCTCTCCTCCATGCACAGTATTCTTATTTTCCTCTCCAGAGGAGAAAAATCTGGAAGTCTAGGAATGGTATCAGGATGAAAGTAGACGATCTTGTGATAGTCTCTACTACATTAGATCTGAATGTGGTTTCTCTTGACCAAGACGTCTATGGACAAGAAAGGTGAGTTATCTGCATCCCACATGCCCAAAATTCAATGACACAAGAAAGAGAGGATAATTGCAACAAATACTCCTTTTCAGTAAAGGGGATAGCCAGAGAGGGCCAAAGAAATTCTGAAATCACATTGGGTTGATGTTTCAAGAACCAACTACCCTGAAGTTGGGGTATACTCCTTGATTAGGCCTTTCTTCTACTCCCCAGGATTAACTTGCCAGTCCGCTGTTCTCCATAGCTCTTGGTTCCACCCTCTGGAAAGTCTTTCTTTTTCCAATATCCTTCTTGGCCATGATAAAGGGAACATGGAAGAATATGTCCTTGGGTCTAAGCCACTTTGTTAGCTTCTTCCTACATGTGGAATATGGGGGCCCCAAGGGTCATTTTTTGTCCAGAATAGTCACAATCATTTTTAGCCCCAACTGGTACCATACGCTTATAAATGTATTAGCTTTTTTTACTTGATTATATGAACTCCATGTGCCTACACCCTTATCCTCACTCAATTCTTTTCATACATGCTTCTTTCTCTAAAATTAATTACAGTTGACTTGAACTTAATAGGTTTCTTGAGGTTCATGCCCTGGTCTCTTATCCATGATCTAGTTCATTCAGCTGAAAGGATTTGGGGGGCTCCATCTTAAATGATTTAAAAGTTTTTCCAAATGATATTATGTCCATATATTTGATTTGGTCCTTGGATGGAGGTGAGTTTTATCTGTGGCTGAAATGCCTTCTCAGTATTATCTTTCATGTTTGGAGAGAAGAAATAGATGTACAGTATCTTTCAATTCTGATTGCAAACTGACTTTTTTTTAATTAACAAATTCATCTCTGCCTTGTAATTCCTCATCAGATACAGCAAACAAGGTGTGCCACTAACTTTATGTTTACCAACCTCTATGTCTAAATCCAAAGTTCACTCAATACATTAACTGTCTTCCAGGTTAATGCATAAAACAGTTTTAATAAATGTTTTGCCAAAGCATAATATGGATTGTGTCTTTCCAGAATCCTTAACAGTTTCCTCACCGCCTACTGTGTGGCCCCTGAGCCAATATCTCATAGTTTAGTCTTTTTGTTATTATAGTAACTGCTCTTCCAGGTACCAGTTTTTATACATAAGCTCAGGCTAAATTATGCTGTGCTAACAAATGTGGGTGTATTTCTGGACTCTCTATTCTCTTCCATTTGTCCGTCTTGAAACAAAGAGCACACTACTTTGATTACTGTAGCTTTATAATAAATCTTGAAATCAGGTAATATAACTTTGCTGTTTTTCAAAACTGTTTTGCTCAGGTGCTTTTTTTCAAGGTATATTCTAGAATAAGCTTGTCAATTTCTACAAAAAAAAAAAAAAAGGCTTATTGAGATTTTGATTGGGCTTATGCTGAATCTATAGATCAGGCTGCAATTCTACTTCTAATTATATATCCAAGAAAATTCTATGATCAAGTAAACCAGGACACATGTGCAATAATGTTGATAACACAATTGTTTGTAATAAGTACAAACTGGAAACAATACAAATGTCTACTAATATTAAAATATACAAATATATCCTATTAAGAAATGGAAATGAATAAATTACAACTACATACATCAACATGAATTAATCTCTTGAACATTATATTGAAGAAGAGAAGCAAGTTACAAATAATACATCCAGTATAACTCTCTATCTATAAATTTAAAAACAAGAAAAATTAAGTGTAATTTTAGGGATATATATATTAAATGTATATTCATATGTATATGAAATGTATACAGTGGCAAGTGAAGCATAAATATCAGGGTTATGGTTACCCCTAGAGGAAAAGAAAAGAATATAAATCATTGGATTCCTTCTATAGTATCGACAATATTCTATTTCTTAACCTTGGTGGTATCTATAACATGTTTATTTTTAAATTATTTTTGATATATTAATACACATAAACACGTGTGCATTACGATAGTCTCTGTGTATACCTCTCACGATAAAAATGGGAAAAAGTGGTTCTTGCAAGTTCTATGGGTATGCATAGGCATTGACTTGTGCGCTTCACTAAGGTAGTCTGACTGGATCACTTATGTTGGGACCTCCAACTATCAATACCTGTTGTTTCTCTTCTGGCCAATTTATCCAGGAAGGAATCCTCTAATCTGACCGACAGTGCTCTCAGAAACAAATGAAGGAAGAGGGCTGGGAGATCTCACTATTTTGTATTGAGCCTTTCATTTAATTTTCTTGTTATCAGTCTGACATCCTCAGCTAAGCCCACTGTCCCCTGTCCAGAGTCCTTCTAGGTGAACTTCTCTGGAGAGTAAAGCCCCAGTCTTCTGCTGGTGTGGGGTTTGGGATAATTGCTTTGGTGTACCCAGTATGGGAGAGGAAGTTTAACTGCTTATTATGTGATATTTTATCTACTCTCCTCCCTTCAGCCTACCCACATTCCTTTTTTCAGAGGTAGACTGCACCTCGAATACCAATTGCTTTTAGGGTTCTGTGGTACCAATTGACTTCCTTCTATGTTTCTGCCACTGCTGGTTTACTTTTATATTTTTTTCAGTCCAATTCAGTTTCCAGTTGGCCAATCTCTCTCCAGCTTCCATTATTTTTGAGCTACCACCTCTTTTATTTTCTTAGTCCTTGTGTTTTTATCTGTCTGTGTAAACACACTATTAAAAAAATCCATCACCAGTGTTCATTTGGTTTCTAAATACTATTTTTCAAGAAAGGAGCTAGAACTCCTTGGGGTAAATGGCTGATTCTAGGGCTGGTGCACGGATAATACAAGATGATCCTGGAGCATCTTGTAGTGCCAAAAAGCACGGGAGTGCTAAAAGAATGAAAATATTGGGGCATATCAAAAGGACACAGAGGCTAAACTGAAAGAGCTTTCAAAGACCAAAGCTAGAACAATTTAGCAACAAAATAAATAATGTAGTTTAGATAATAAACCAAGTGTAAAATAAATATACATGAGTCCAAACAGATATAAGTAAATGATTGAATAATAAATAAAAATGGAGAAGGGAAAAATCTTTCTTACATCCAAATAATGTATGTAGATACTCTCCCATCCAGGAAGTGGAGCTTAATTCCCCTCCAATTGAGTCTGGGTTGCACTTAATTACTCCCTTTCAAAGAATAGAGTATGGTAAGGGAAAAATAGTAACTTTACTATACTTGGTAGGCACTACCTTCTCCAAGTGATGACCGACAACATCAGCAGTGCTAAATCATGTTGGTATCATACACTCCTGATTTGATGTGGTGAGAAGCCCACGTCACCTCGGTGATATTCTTCCCCCTAATCCATAATTCCAATTTAATCATGAGAAAACATCAGACAAACCCAAACTGAAGGCTGTTTTACAAAATATCTGACCAGTACTTTTCAAAACTCTTAAGTTAAAAAACCACAACAAACAAACAAGGAAAACTGACAAAATGTCACAGATTGGAAGAGACTAAGGAGACATGACAACAAAATGTAAGGTGACATCATGGATGGGATCCTGGTGAAATGCAAATAATGTCTGTTGTTTACTTAAAGCATTGAATTATTGTTAATTTCTTAGCTTTGACAAATGTACCATGGTCATGTAAGACATTAACATTCAGGGAAACTCAGAACTCTCTATATTATCTTTGCAAATTATCTTTTGTAAAAATTTTTGTCAGTCTAAAGTTATTCCAAAATAAGGTGTTTTTGTTTTTGTTTTTAATCTCTATAGTGTAGTTCCACTATGTTCTGCCAGATCTGAGTAGAAGTTCGTAATCCTGGTGAAGTCCTACTCATGCGGCTGTGGCTCAATCAGTGGGGCTCCCGTTTACCATATGGGGGGCCCCGGGTTCGGTTCCCGGGGCCTCCTGGTGAGGGCAGGCCCGCCCGCACGGCGCGGTTAGCTGACCCAGCGAGCACAAGCAGCAAGGGGGGGATAAATGAGTAAATAAATAAAATCTTAAAAAAAAATAAATAAATAAAAAAAATAAAAAATAAAAAAAATTAAAAAAAAAGACTCATTTGGATGGTGATCCCGCTAGGAAGCCTCCACTAACTTCCTCAGACACAGGTTTCCATAGTACCCTGTACTTACTTCCTTTCATAGCACTTATCACAGGGTTGTCTCCCCTGTGCACTGTGCAATCTCAAGGGCAAACAACAGGATCTATCCATTGTTTTGGGCTCAGTATCTGGCAAAATGCCTCCAGAGGGCATAGATGCAATTAATAAGTAAGTGTGTGTTTAAGCTAAATTGGTTATAGAGTAGAACATTTCAATATAAGAAATAAAGTGAAGAAAAGCCAATTAAGGCTTACTTAAAAAATTATTTCCACTCTTTTTTTTTTTTTTTTTTTTTTTATCCCTTTCTGTTTACCGTTTTCTCCAAAGCATGCTATATTTCCTTGGAAGTAAAATATAGCCCAAGACCATTGCTTCAAATCACAGGGGAACTATAGCAACCAGAGCTAGACTGTGATAAAAAGCAAAGGTTTAATTAGCCTTGTTCCAGTGACATTTTTCTTAATAGTAAACTATGTTCCCTGAGAACAATCCCACTCCTAATTATTAGAAGAATTATGCCATGTAAAATTAAACTCTACCAGATGATTTTTAATGGGCTAGAGATCCAGGAAATATTTGACATTAGTAGCCTCTTGGTATGGCATTTTTCTTTTACCTTTGCTGGTTTCTTTTCCATTAAATGATCAAAACTTACCGTGACTTTATTCCCATAGGCTGAAAATTAGTCTGCTAAGCTTGAGCCCGAATCAAATTCTGATGACTAAAAATTAATCTATTTTAGCGGAAGCATGTCTAATGGAAATCAGTATAGCTCTTCTCTGTCACAGCAGAGCAGTCCCTGATGTCACTGATGATTGATATGCAGTAGCCAAATGTGGAAATCATTTAAGTCTGAATCTCTTTGTTCTCTGGCCAATATTGATCAAATTTTGTTTTTCTAGAGTACATCTGTTCACATGCACAGCTTTCACAGGTTAATAAAGCTTTCATTTTGAAGGTTAAAAATAACTGTTTAGAAGAGTGTTTAAATCCCTTTGGCACAACTGCATATAGCAGTGATATCTCAGCCCTGACTTTGGGATTCGGATTTACCCCAATCATTTGAAGAAATGCAGAAATTTGAGGTTATTTTTAAGTTTAAAGTTAAAAAGTCTTTTAAAAAATTATTTTATATTTTAATATATCACAAGAAAAGTTGTAAATGATAAAATGGAATGATAAAGAATTATAACTCTAAAGAGGCTATACATGGGGAATTTATTCAAAATTTATTCAGCATTTATTTATTGAGTACCTACTATTACCAGGTATTATTATATGTGCTTCATAAAAATTGGTAAATAAAATAGCTTTTGTTCTTGCCCTTTTAGGGTTTTCAGTCTGAAGGGGAAGAAATAAAAAAGGATGTCCATGTTAGAGTCTGATTTGCTTTCATCACCTGTTTTACCTATTGTTTAATGAAACTTCTTTGCTTCAGTCAGAGACTCACTTTTAAGTATAAGTCAAGGGTAGGCAGATGTCTTACAGTTGGTCAGAGTGCGGTGTGATTTAAAGATTCTGCTGCTTTAATATATCTCTTCAACTCAGGTGTTCCGCTGTCTAGCTTTGCAGGATTAGTGATGCTCTTTAAAATAAAAATACTCATAAGAGTATTTTAAACTGCTTCTTTAATAGAATCTCCCTCAATTCACTTTCATGCAACTGTTGTCATTCTTTCTGCATGTATAGCCTTCCCTTCTATCATACTTTTCAATCAAGGCCCATGTCAAGTGCTATCTCCTCTATGGAGCTTTCCAGTATATCATACTTCTTATGACTTTTATTGTTTATATCACTTACTTGATACCTAATATGTTTTGCATTGTATCTTAGAAATTAAATAATTGATTGACAGGCTTGTTCTCTATAATTGTATTATAAGTGCAAAGCAGGGGTTTTCCATAAATAAAAATGGTTGCATAAATTACTGTTTTCCCCTCTGCCTCCTACAAATCATTGAAAGCAATAATAAACAAAACTTCTGAAAATTCCATTTCTGGTGAAAACTGGAAATAGACAACATCTTCAATAACATACAATGGCTACAAAAGATCTCTAACATTGAGTTGTAACCCTTTTGAAAAAAGTGGAGATACGAAATCATTGAAAAAAGTAGTAAGAGTGATAAGGTACAGTGGTGGCATTTTTCAGAAAGAACTAGAAAAATATTTCTTGAAGGAGAGGGCCACACCTGAGTAATATTCTTTGTTTGTGGCTAATGGGGCAGGAATTGTATGACCTATTTTCACAGAATCACCCTAGAACTGGTTTGATTCCAAATAGCAGGGATGACTGGGCTATACAAAGAATCAAACAGGGAAGTCATATTTGCTGGAAACAGTTTGTTGCTGCAGAATGAGAGAAATTTGTATTGTAAAAAGTAGGCAGCTCTGCCCATGAAACTTCTGAAAACAGCTGGCCCAGGAAAAGCCAAGATATTCATGACAGGTAACAGAAAATGAACAGTACAGCTTAGATGCAAAGGGGCTCCAAGGAATAAAAAGAGAGAGAAAGTACTAACAAGTACTTATTAACAGAAGAAGAACACTAACTATAAAAATGTATAACAGATGAAAATTTTGGTTACATATTTTACTGTAATGGAAAATCATTTTAGGAAATGGAAACACTCAGAGAAGAAATGATAAGAAAACTTGAGAAGATAAAATGTGAACTGGAAGAAACCAGGGAAGAAGTAGAAGAAGAAAAACAAAACTTTATAAGAATTAAAGTCAAAATTAAAAGAGCACAAGGCAGAATAAACATTGCAGAAAACATGTTAACTAAAGTAGGAAAATGCAAAGTGAAATGAAAATGAACAAATCACAAATGATTGGAGAGAAAACGTATACATACAGAAAAAAGAAATGGAGATCCAAGATATATATAATGGGCATCCCAAAGAGAACCAAAATAAGGGAACAGAACTAATATTCATGTAAGAAGGAATCTATTTTACATTTTTAAAAAGTATATCATGTACTCTGGAAATTGACTCAGATTAGTTAATGCTATAATGTATACTGGTTAAGTTACTAGACTTCAAAGAAAAGAAAGAATCCTTTGGAGAATGTGCCAGAAATAGTTTGTTGGTACTCAGAATGGGGCTGGAAATGGTACACCACATTTCCCAGCATCCCTTAACATAAAGATGACAGGATCTGCTGATGGGAGGCACTCCTGAGCTTAGGAGGCAAGAGGAAGGTAGAAGCAGTAGCAAATCTGTAAGAGACACTGGGCTCCAACAGCAATGGTAGAGAGTGCCAGCTCCTGGGCTCCAGGTTAGGTCTGAGTGGCAGCTCCGGTATCATCCATGGCAAGAATGATTTTGTGAGTTCCTGTAAGTTACTATAGCTCCCTGCACATCCTGATCTCTGGATATCACCAGCTTACCGCCCTTCTTCTTCCAGTTCCGTCAATACTTTTACATATGCTTAAAACACCTAAATGAATTTCTGTTTTTCTAATGCAACTTTAACTGAAATAGCCAGGCAGGAGGAAAAAAAAACATATAAAATCACTTATCAGAGGACAAAAATAAGGTTGATCTCAGATTTTGTCATAGCAACATTCAACACCAGAAGGCAGTGTAAAAATATCCATAAGATCTTCAAGGAAAGTAAATGTAACCTAAGGGTTTTATATCTAACCAAACTGTTCTTCAGATATAAAGCTTAGAATCAAACAGTTTTGAACATGCAAGAACTTTGGGGATATTGTTTTCTTGAGCTTTTCTTGGGGAAACTTCTAGAGAATTAACTTCAAAGAAGAGATGACTGGAAAAGCCATGACAAAAGGATTAGCATTTGAAAACGATTTAGCAGCACAGCTAAGTCTAAACCAAAACTTATAATTAGGATATCAGACTAGAAATTTAAAATGATGTATTTCCAAAAATGTAGAAATGCCATAACTAAGAAAAGTGAGAGGGAAATGGGAAAGGAAATGAGAGGTACATTCAGTAATTGTTTCATCTCTAACAGTTGAGAGTGAAAGGATATAATGCAAGGTTGAAAAATTAGAGAATTACACACACACACACAACAGTAAGTAAGTGAAAACTCTTATAAAATAATTCTATTGGATAAGATCGAATGAGCTTGGAGAGGAAGGAAGACATGAAGAGGAATCACCCATTATTTATTATTGTCTATCGTGGAAAAACAATAGGTACTTTCTTTAGAGATAGATGAATAATAGTATTTTATAAAAGTATTCATTTTTGTTCTTTTTCTTTTTTTTCATGTTTTAATTTTTTCTTTTTTATTGAAGTTTATCATTCACACATGAACATACATAAACAATAAGTGTATAGTAAAAGTTTTGAACTTAAAAGCAAACATGCATATAAAAGTATACTTTTAAAGGTAACCACTATAGCAAAAATATCAATCTTTTTAGATATCACGACATTCACAATGTTTAGGATGCAATCCAAAATTACTTTACATAAGCTGTCCAGAAAAAATGTGATCTGTTCTCAAAAAGAAAAAAAAAAAAGGCAATCAACAAATACAAATCTTGAGATCCCAGATTTTGGAATTATCAGATGATTTTCTTTTCATCAGACATTGTAAATAAACTCAATGAAAAAATGAAAATATGCTCATAATAAACAGAAGCTAGAAATCTCACAAGAAAAAAATGGAAAATATAAAGAAATTATTTTATATTTAAAAATACATCTTAAATAAATTTTTCAGAATGGCCTTGTAGTAGGATAGGAATATTGGAAGAAAGAACTGGTAAACTTGAAAATAGATGAAGAGAAATCATTCAACCTTAGGAAGCGATAGAAAAAAGGTTGGAATAAAATAAACAGAGCCCCAACAACCTGTGGGACAATATCAAAAAGCCCAAAATATGATTATACATGTATAACTGGAGTGCCAAAGGAGAAGACAGAGACTATTTGGAAAAATAATGGAAAAAAACTTTTCAAATTTTGTGAGCGATATAAATTTACAGATCCAAAAATATTATTCAGCTCTAAGAAGGATATGAAGAAAACAATGCCTAGACACACCATAGTCAAACTGCTGAACCCACAGATAAGCAGAGATTCTGGAAAACAGCCAAAATGACACATTGTATATAGGAGAATAGTAATTCAAATGGCTGTGGACTTCTTATCGGTAATTGAAAAGGCCAGAAATGAATGTAATAACATCTTTAAGGTTTCAAAGAAAAAAAAATCACCTCAGAATTCTATATTCAATGGAAATAGTATCCAAAACTGAAGGCAAAATAATGGCAGTTTCAGAAAAAAAAAAAAAAACAGAATTAATCACCGCTAGATTTGTACTATGGAAAATTCTAAAGTATGTTCTTTGTGATGAAAGGAAATAATACAAGAAGGAAACACAAATCTTCAGGAATGAAGAGCAATGGAAATGATAAATATCTGGGTAAATATAAAAGACTGGTTCTTTCTTTCCTTTTAATTTCTTTAAAATACCAATGACTGTTTAAAGCAAAAATTGTACTGCTTTCTTAAGGGATTTATAATGTATATAGATATAATACAGATGACAACTTAATCTTAGAGGGATGGCAGTGGTATCATAGGTAGATAGACTTAGATGGTTGCACTACATTTTACATGAAGTGGTATAATATTAACTCTAAATAGACTGTGAGAATTAAGGATATATATTGTAATCCATAGAGTGACCACTAAAAAGATGTAAAGAGGTATTATTTGTTGGAGCTATTTGGTTAAAACATCTTTGTAGTTTAGGGCCTGCTTTACTGCACAAGCAGAAAACTACTGCTATCAGTTCCTGCTGAAAACAGCAGGAACATTCTTGCTTTGCTCTCTTCATCAGTTGCTTAGAACCCTTTGCCTCTCCATTATCTCCTGCGAAAGTTACTTGATGTATCTTACTGTTTCAATTCTAGCCTGGTATCCTCCTGAAGTAATCCACAACCACACATATATGCTATGCCTATCTGAGCCCCTGCACTTACACACTGACCTTGTGCTTTGTAAAACGAATAAAAACCATAAGGGGAATCAGCAAAGGAGGATAGCTTCTTTAGCTGTTCTCCCCCTCAATTCTCTCAAGTTCCATGTTCAAAGTAATCCTTTGCGCTGTTGCGGACTCTGCAGGACAGACTCCCACATCATTAATAATCCAATAGATATGTTTTATAAAATCTAGAAAATATGCAAATAATCTAAAAGAAAGCATAAAAGAGCAGATGGAGGGACAAAAAACAAAGGGAACGAACAAAATAAGTAGTAAAATGGTAAACTACAGTATATCAACCATTATCAATAAATACATTAAAAGTCAATGGACTAAACATTCCAATTAAAAGGCAGAGATGATCAGATTGAATTAGAAAAAGCCAGATTAAACTATGTACAAGAGATGAACTTTAAATATAAAGACACAAATAAATGTATGGAAAAGATATGGCATGCAAAGGAAACTGGAGTGGATGTATTTAGATCAGATGAAATAGACTTCATGACAAGGAGCACTACCAAAGATAAAGTGAACATTTCATAATGATTAAAGGGTTAGTCATTAGGAAAATATAGAAATCTTAAATGTGTATGCCCTTAATAATAGAACCTAATAATACATGAAGCAAAAATTGACAAAAGAAAAGGAAAATTTCACAATCATAGTTGGTAATTTTTCACATTGTTCCCTTGGAAATAGAATAATTAGAAAACCATACTATGAATACATAGAAGATCTGAAGAATACTATTAACAGCACTGAACTAATTTACAGTTTAATGGACACTATTCCCAACAACTTAAAATATAATACACCAAGTGAACCACATGCTGGGCAGTAAAACAAATCTCAATAAATTAAAAAAAAAAAATCACATGGAATATGTTCTCTGAATACAGTGGAATTAAATTATTAATCAATAAAAATATAACTAGGACAACCCAAATATTTGGAAATCAAATAATATGTTTCAAAATAACCCATGGGTCAAATATGAAACACAAAATAATTTAGTAAATATTTTGTGCTATTTGATAATGAAAATACAACATATATAAATTATGTGACGCAGTTAAAGCTTAGAAGGAAATTTACAGAATTTAGTATTTATCTTAGAGAAGAAGAAATGCCTATAATCAATCATAAGTTTTCACTGCTAAAAGATAGATGGAGAAAGATCAGAATAAATAGAAGGAAATTAAAAAGAGCAGAATCAACATAATAGAAAACAAACAATGGGAAGAATTAACAAAGCTAAAACATGATTCCTTGAAAATATCATATTGATAAACATCTAGCTAGGCCAATCACTAAAAAAAGAGTTAACACAATTTACCCCTATCAGGAATTAAAAAGGTTTTATCATCACCACAGTTTCTACAGAGAATATTGTGGACAACTTAATGCCAATAAATTCAGCAATTGAGATGAGATGGAAAAATCTCTTGAAAAACTAGTAAAGTTAAACCCCATTTTAACAAGAAATTTTATGATTTGGTATTTCTTTCAAATGTTTTTTTCTCTTATTTCCTTTTGTTTTTGGGTAGTAATTTTAGCAAATAAGTACTAGAAGTTATTTATGGTCTACAGTGAATTTTGCTGTTTCACATCATCAGAAGTTCACCATGATTTGTAATTGGAATCACCTCAGAATAAATTTCTTTTAATATTTTAGAAATGCATATTGTGGTTGATGGTTTGAGAAACAATCTTGAACCACAGGTAAAGGCCTACAAAGACATGATTCCCATCCAGAAAATCTGTGCTGAGAGAAATTTCCTTTCAGCATGGTTGACCTGTTTCTCTTCTTTTCCACTGCCAATATAGGGAATTGTTACATCAATCCCAGGAAAGAAAAGTCCTGATTATCTATTTGTGATCTGTATTTTTTCACCTTTATAACTTATGTTTGAACAAATTAAGGAAAACCATAGGGGTACCCAAATCTATTAAGTTTACTAAATGAAAAATTTAGCATTATAGGTGGCTATAGTTCCTTTGCTTCTGAATCTGGAATCCAGGTTTTTCAGGAATAAAATTATGTTTGCATATAGTTATGATTGAATACTAAGGTTGATTGCTATAAATTCTGTCTATTCATTGAGCACATACAATGTCCTATTCTATAAAATTCCTTCTTTTGTGAAGCTTAGAATTGTGTGTGTGTGTGTGTGTGTGTAAAATATTAGGCAGTGATAAATGTGGTGAGAAAGAACGACAGCACAGACTTTTATGGTACTTACTATGTGCAGGCACTATTCTAAATGATTTTCACATAGTCATATATCAACTCATTTAACCCTCACACCATTTTACAGATGAGGACTGTGAAATACTGAGATATTAAATAACTTGCCAAGTCACCACAATCAATAAGATGGTGGTGATGGTGGTGGTGGTGGTGGTGGTGATGGCAAGCTTGGATTCAATCCAAACAGTCTAACGCTAAACACTAAACCAGGTTGCCTCTCAGTAGAAAATGGAGGAAGAGGATTAAGGTTGAGAAGGAGAGATGTGTTATTTTAGATAAAAGGAGTCAGGGAAGGCTTCTCTGAGTAGGGGCATTATAGCACCTGAATGAGAAGTGATCACCACTACCTTCTCACACAGAATGCGTCATGAGGTCATCGACTATCACTGGGTTCATTATCTTATCTTTCAACTAGATTGCTCCCATATCTCCCTCAAAATCCTATTCCAGCAAGGGTATAGCCCTTGAACTTGGGGGAGTGCCTGGTACACAGGCTTTAATTTCCTTTTATGTTCTTTCTCTTTATTTACCTGAGTTTGTTGACCTCTCTCTGTCATGGAAGTGGCCAACCATACTGACCCTTAGACAAGCCTAACAGCCCCCTCAACAAAGATATTAGGAAATAAAGGAATTGACTTAAACTATGACCCCAAAAGATTCATGTGAGTGGCATGGTTCCAAGAAAATGTACAAAATGCTTTCAGGGCCACTGAAAATGAGTTAGGAGGGAGCCAAAGCCACATGTCAATTACTTCATGCTTCTGATAGAGAGCATCTTGAGTATCACTGCTGCCACTCACCTCATGTGGAGAGACACTCATGCCATAGGACCCTGGCTGCTAAGTTAGAGTTAAGAGCAAAACAAAGACAGCAACAAAGTTATTAACTCAAACAGGCAACAGTTTCCCCAAAAAAGAAATCAGTTTAAAACTAGCTGTAGAGAGGATTGTTGGAAGATGGTGACAGACTAACAGGCAGAGCTGAATGCTCTCACAAAAACAATGGAGAAAGAGCCAAAAGCTGTCTGAGGGACCTCCTTCGGGGTTCAGCAGACCCAAGACAGTGCTACACAACTCCCAGGAGGATGAGGGACAGAGAGATGAAAGCTAAGTAGACTACTTTTTAACAGCTTAAAAACAAAACAAACAACAACAACAAAATCACAACCAAAACTAGCTTTCTTAGTTTTCTAAGGCTGCTATCACAACTACCACACACTAGTGGGCTTGAACAACAGGAATTTATTGTCTCACAGCTTTGGAAGCTAGAACTCCAAAATCAAGACCTAGACCATGATTTCTTCCAGAGTCTGTAGCATTCTGGGGCTGGCTTGTCAGCAATCCTTGCATTCTTTGTCTTGTAAATGCACCTCTGACTCCATCACATGGTGACATGAGTCTCCTTCTCTTGCTCCCACTGACTGACTGCATGTGAATTTCTTCTCCTCATAAGAAATTCAGCCACATTGGATTAAAGCCCACCCTGATTCTATTTGGCCTTTTCCAAACAGAATCATGACAATCCTATTTACACAATATTCATACCCACAAGACGAGGTGGTGGACATGTTCAATCAACCACACTAGAATGATCAGATTTTTGTGGGGACCCAGCGCCCCCCCTCTAGTTTCTCAGCATGTAGCTGCCTGCATGACCTAGACATAAGTTAAAGGTTAACAACCCTCCCCAGAGGGGAGAGAATGCATAGTGGTATCATAAACTATAATCTTCCCAAAGCAATAAACATCCTTGGTAAACATCCTTCCTGTGAGCATAGTGGAAACATCACCACACCCCACGTGTACGCATCACGTGACACTAGCAGGAACTCTGTGGAATGTCCTTGTTATGAAACCCCTTATATATCACCTATCATTTTCTCATCTCTTTGCAGGGTGCTCTCTTCATTCTCTGACCCGCTTCCTTCAGATTCTTTCCTGTCCCTATGTCCCAATAAAGCTTATTCCTGGTGTGTTCTTTGGTCTTGTGGCCTCACCAACTCGTGCCCTTCAGGAGTTGGATTGTAATAATTTTAGACTAGTTTTGTTCTAAAGGAATAGGGAATGCCTGAATCAGAGCTAGAGGCTTTTCATTTCTCTAAGATTAATTAGGACAATGCAAGTAAGCATTATTACATTTCAATGATTCTGCCCAATGACTACCTGTTTAGTACTTGCTATATTAGGAGACCAACCTATCAGTGAGAGTCTAACGGTCTAGTGGGGGAAGTTAGACCTGCCAATACAGTGAGGTCACAGAGCTATTACCTTAGCTCTAAGTAATATAACTCCATCTAGCCTGGGTCTTCTAGCTTTGCTTATTATTACAAAAAGCAAACACAAGTTGCCGATCTCTTACTCTACCAGTCTGCTAGCGTACATAGAGATCTAAATGTAGATCTGAAAAATTTTGGACTGTTTCTATGCCTGTTGCCATTATTAGAGGCTCCCTCTTTGCCCACTCACTCCCCCAAACACCTTCCCCTATAACACCCCTCCACCCCACCCCCTCATACACAAAGTGAGGCCCACAACTACCTTACACTCTTTGTCACAGTTGAACTTCTTCCCAACTTATGTTCAGGGACTCTAGTTCCCTTTCTTTAATTTCAAGAATCTAAGGTTGTTAAAAGTGATCAAGTTTTGGAGTCTGTGTACTCCTTGCCTCAAAAGAGAGTATTTGCTTTACCGGGCAATTTGAGAAGAATTGACACCTTTGTGGCATTAATTCTACTAAAAGGAACTTGGCATAACTTTGGAATTATTCATCCCAGCATTTCTAGGCTTTCCTTCCAACCCTAGCAATGACCAGGGTTGGCAAGATAATGGGGATATCTACATGATTTATTACTCAGATTTACTCCCACTCCAATCAGCTTGAAAAGCAACTAGGCGGTGGGACTCAGAAGATATCTCTTGCTTTCTGTTTTTTAGTTCACATACTCTAGGTAATTCTTACACTCATATGCTCTTTCACTTCGTGATATCACTCTTGTTCAGCATTGTAAATCAACCCCCTAAATTCTCCCTGATCTCACCCCAAGGAGAATAGAAAGATGTTGTGATTTGCCTCTAAATACCATTTACTTCATTTGCATGTGATTTTCTCATGATGTATTACTATAAGGAGCAGGTCTTAAGGCTGGGAAGAGTGGGAGTAGAACATGCACAGTGCACTTTGAAAGACTTAACTCAGCTTGGTCTGTTTTTGTGATTAAAAAATACAAATGATTCTACATTCTGCCTGCTTTCTCTCTTTGTTTTCTCTCTCTCTCTCTCTCCCTAAAGTCTGCTTGACTGGCATTGTGCCTCCTGAATTTATTAATATAACTCTTTCTATTTCTACTAACTGATTTGGATGCATTTTTATTTCTCCTGTAATATAGATTTCCCCTCTGACATTTTCTATCCACAAAATCATGGGGGTCTATTACTTATTCTACCACTTACTCTCTATTATTACCTGCAAATATAATAGCATGGAGACTCCACACAAATGCTGTGTTTTTAATGTAGCCAGATACAAGTCCACTAATCATTTAGGGATGTTCCCTTGAATTTTTAAAATAACTAAACTCATATCACTTTCTATCTGCTGAGAGGTATATAATAGCAGAAAAAGCATTGCACATGAACTAAGTCAGGCATGGATTTGAATCCCACTCTGGGAATTATTACCGGTGGCTGTGGAAATTTGGGCATGTTCCTTAAACCCCTTCATATCATCATCTGTAAAAGAGAATAATGATGTCTGCTTCACAGAGATTTTGTGTGTTAGAATTGAATGGGTAACTCAATCAAATACTGTATGATTGCATTATTATGAACCAAATATATTGTGTAACATATTGTCTGATTAAAAAAAAATTTATATGTATCCAGTACATTTAATTGAGATATGTATGTATTTATTTATCTGTGCTTACTTTTTAGTTTTTAATTGTTTATATATTCAATTATTAAATGTACAAAATAAAGTTAAAAAAAGAAAAAAGAAAGAATTGAATGGAAAAAAAATATATATGTAAGAGCACTTTAGCACAAGGCATGGCACATGCCATTGAAAGTAAGTTGGATGCATGGATGTTGATGTCACAGAGGGGTTTGATTCCTGACTATGCTATTCACTAGCTATGTGAACTTGTAAAAGCTATTTATCTTCTTTATGTTTCAAATGTTCTCATATGTTAAGTGAAGATAAGATTTCCTGTCTCATAGGGTTGTTGTATGGATTAATAAGAAAATGAATATAAAGTACTTGATCCAGTGCCTAGCAAGATATTAAGTGTTTAATATAGGTTAACTATTTTACTATGCTAAGCTATGACATAGGTATCAGTCATTGCTCCAAAACGTAAATACATCTAAATTTGACAAAAAAAGGAAGTTTCTCTCTGGAACAAAATTCTTCTGAAATAAAAACAAGGCACTGTGCATTATTTGACTAGAAATAATTGGGTCAATCAAGCAGCCTAGCCCATGACTATAAGGTATTTTACAAGGGACTGCCAACAACTCTTTGGAAAAGTAGCACTGAGTCATAGAAATTTGCCCACTTTCACCCTTACATTAAGAAATCAGAGACTAGCATGTAGATATATTTAAACAATGTTCACTGAGTGAATGCTATTATATAGTATGCAGTTATTTGAAAAAATTTTGAAAGCATTTAGCAAATTATCTCTTTATTCACCATGCGTGGCATTTATCAGGGCATAATGATGCTTTCCTTGGCAAAGACTAAGCAGCAAGGTTACCTTTCCATAAATCACCTTGGAAAGGCTAATGTGACATTTACACTAAGTGTGACAACAGGATTTCAAGAAAAGAAAGTGATTATTGCAGAGTCAACTGGCCTGGAGACAGGAGTCAGGAACTGGGCTCAGATCTGTCTCCCAAGTTAAAAGGGTTTAAGGATTTTATGGTGTTTGGACAAATAAAACCATGAGTAAAATCATGGTGTATGGGTAATGGTTTCACAGAATCATGGTGTATGGGTAATGGTTTCACAGAATTATCTTAGGTGGTATTTTTTTTTTTTCTCTTCTGGGAATATGTTGTAAATATTATTTTCTGGTATTTGGACACTTGTAAGGTGAGTAGATGTTACATTAAAAAACAATTCCAGAACTCTGCTTTGAATAGTTTGAAAATAGGTGGAAGACTTCTTTTATCCAAGCACTCTATTCATGAAAAAATTGTCATAAAAGTTGATTAATCTGCTGGTTTTATGAATGCTACTTAATAGTTGCACTCACAGAGAACAAATAGGTTTTGTAGCAGTAAAGCAATGTCTCTGCCTGGCAACCTTTTGTCTCTACAACTCCAGCCCTATAGGGAAATGCTCTTAATCAGTAATTTCTGGTAAATGTTTAATAACCAGCTCTTGGGAAAATAAAAAGCCCTGATTTGTGTTGTATGCCTATTTCAGTTGTGTAAATATTTCCACTATGACTGATTTCAATCTTCCTATCTGGAGTTGAGAAGAGATGCACACAATCTAGCCTACCACAGCTTCTATCCTTTACCAAACATGTGACTCTGGTGGGGATAACATTGGCAACAAAAAACAAACAAAAAGGCTGGCTGACTCCTTGTGCCCAATCTCTTTGCCACAGGTACTGATCCAAAGGGTACATATGTTATTCAGATCTGGCTAATTTTTGTAAGAAATTGGGCATTTGAAGGCTGGAGGGAGGTTTTTATTTTCCCTTGAAAAATGAGCTATGATATCGTAAACTCAGATTTGTAGAGCCTTGTTCTTTAAGCAAATGTGGTAGTAGAGAATTAGGCCCAGCAGAGACTGGGAAACATGAGAGATAGATGAATGGATGGATGGATGGATGGATGGATGGATGGATGGATGGATGGATGGATGGATGGATGGAGAGAGATTAACATAGCCACATATTCAGTATTTCACTACTACATGAGCCTAACTTCCCATTTTCTTAACTTGAATTCAGTTTTCCTAGCTTGCCACCTAATATATATCTCACATATTCAGACAATAGAATATTATGAAATTAATAAAATGATGATTAGGAAACATGATTCACATTTGAAGATTTTTCTACAATTTCAATGGATTTTATTTAAGACTTAAAAAATTAAAAAAAAAATGCATATGGATTAACTAAAGTCACAAGTCTTCTATTCCTTTTGGATTTCCATTGCCTTTTGAAAATGGCATTTTAATGAGCCAAATAATTCATACTGTATATATATTAAAGTTTCATCAAAATGGAAATGTATAGGTATAGATACACACAGTTCTCACAAAACATAACCTCAGACCCCAATATAAATTTGATAATATTAATCTATAAAAAGAGTGTGTGGAGGTTACAAATACATTTTTCCTCAAAATCTGAAATCAAAATCAAACGCCATACACAATACTATACATAGGATCCTAGAACCATCTGTTTCCAAGGCTGCTCAGATAACTATCTGCTTTGTATGGTGCCAGAAGTTGGAATTCTGATTCCAAAAACTTTCATAAATACCTCCTTCACATTTTTCTTTATTAAAGAAGCAACCACAAGAATCTCAGTATTGAGACCCCAAAGCATTGTGGTCCAGAGCATTGGCTGAGTTTTGTGGCTTGGTATTTCCTAGCTGTATGATCTTGGGATAGTCTCAGTTACTTTATCTGTCAAATGAAAGTACTTATATTCTAGGGGAGTCCTATTTTTTCATCTTCCCTGCCACCCTTGCCAGTAATTCTAGACTTTGCCCTTCCCTACCCACGGTTATCCTCAAAATTGCCAAGGTAGTGAAATAAGGGAGAGATTTTCTACCCTCCTGTCCACACAAGTATGTATATTGGATCTTTCCCTTTCCTGTCACTTCTGTCCTTCTGGGTCAAATTTCCTATGCTGCTTATTTGGACATATGAGTTTCCTGGGCTGATGATAGTGATAGTGTCCTTATAGACTCAGCAAAGTCTGGAGGCATAGGTAGATGTCCATATACTGAATGATAGATACACTGTTGAGGTGGAGGCAGATGGTGATAGCAGCCATTCCCTGCCCAACACTGATGAGAACCACTTGCAAGGCTCTTCTGCAAGGGCAGCGGAGTGTCCTCAAGGGAATGGCTAGGGATAGTCTGCAGGATTATTTGAGAATCCATTCTGATTCCTGGTGCAGGTCACTTGAGGATTGGTCATATTTCCAGGCTAACACTCTTTTCTCATCCTTATTTCTCCTGTGGTCGTTATGGTCTGGAGCTTCTCCCCTGTTCTGACTAATACACAACCCTCTGTATTAGTCAGGGTTTTAGGAAAACAGAACAGATAAGAGATGTCTGTAAATAGTATGAGATTTTATAAAATTATCTCATGTGACAATGTGCACAAGTCCAAATTCTGCAGGACAAGCTGTAAACCACAGGCTCAGCTGAAGGCCCTTGATGAGTTTCCAGAAGACACTTGCTGTCTGAAGAAGAGATCGGAATTCTCTCTCTGAATGCTGAAATTACTTCCCCTTTTAAGGCTTTCAAGTATTAGATGAGAGGTCACTCGTTGCTGGCTGCGATCTCCTTAGTGGATTGTAGATATAATCAGCCACCTATGTAATCAACTCACTGATGATTAAATTACTTAAAATGCCTTTGTATTTCAATTAGCCCAGTACTTGCTTGACCAAACAACTGGGCTCCATTACCTGGCCAGGTTGACACATTGGCCTAACCATCATATTCTCCACCCATTCCCTTTCCACCCTCTCAGCCAAGCCTCATTCTCCTGGTATAGAGTTTAGGTCACCTCTTTCCTTTTTTTTTAAAAAAAGTATTTTTAACCTTTGTTACATAAACTCCATATCTCACTATCTTCAGAGACTTCCTTTTCAGTCTCAAGAAACTAGTTGTGAAGCTTTTAAAAAAGACAACCAACAACTGAACAAAACAACAACAAAACCAGTCAAACAAATTAACAACTGAATGGAAATGTATTTTTTCCTTTTGTTTACCTAGTAGTACAATGCTAATTGGATTCATCTGACCGGTTGGGGGGGAAGCATGGGGAGTATATGAAAGGAAGCAAAATCAGAAAGATTGACATTTCAAGGTCTTAACTGATTTCTTTGATGTAACAGACCTGCACACTGGTGTTGGGCATCTGAATAAACCTGGGCCAATCATGATCCTTTGCCAGGAATATTAGAATTGGAACTCTGAAAGGATATCCTTTTCTTTGGGTGTTAAATATTTATGATGTAAAGCAGAGGAAATTCATTTTCAGACCAAGAAAGCAGAGTGAGGGAGACTTGCAAAGATGAGCAGAGATGGCAGGCAGAGAGAGGGCCTGGACTGCATTTTTCCTACAACCTGGTGCCACTGGTTTCTGAGTTCTAACTCCATTCTTAATACTGTGAGAGTTTACAGGGAAAAGCGTGTTCCATCTTATCTGAAGACAGATATTGAAGATTCAGAGTTTATATTATGGAATTGAAGAATAAGGATTGACTTTAAAGCAGTAAAAGAGTGTTTGTTTTGCAATATTTTTGTTTGCTATGGATGCCTTCAAGAAGCTACTGAAAGCTATGAATTCTTTCCCTGGAGAAATCTGTATGCCAATATACCTAAAATTGTCGTGACGTTTCAGAGGGTTCACAAATCTGCTGAGGCTCTCTATGAATTCTATGTTAACACCCACTTGCATTAAAGAATAATTTCCTAACAATAAAGATTGTTTAATACTTAACTATGGGGAAGCGGCTGTGGCTCAATCAGTAGGGCTCCCGTTTACCATATGGGAGGCCCCCGGTTCGGTTCCCGGGGCCTCCTGGTGAAGGCAAGCCCGCCCGCCCGCACGGCGTGGTTAGCTGACCCAGCGAGCACAAGCAGCAAGGGGGGGTTAAATGAATAAATAAATAAAATCTTAAAAAAAAAAAACAAACAAAAAACTTAACTATGGTGCTTTTCATGAAGATCTGTTTAAATGGAAGCATGGCCTTTGATGTTTTACATCTGAGCTGACTTAATATCTGTTTATTGAAATACTGAGATGTTAAAGTAACTTTCTGCTCTGAGTCTTTGTAAGATGTATATTCCACAAAATGCATGTGCATTCATTTTACAAAACCTGAAACTGAGGGAAGCATCTGCTATGTCAGAAAGAGTACCATCATAATGGGACTTACATCATAATTTAGGGGAACAGTAGATTTATAAGGAGTTGGCTATATAGAACTGGATGGAAAATTAAATTTAGGCTCATTAAACAGAAGGAGTAAATAAACCGAGATGCTCTAAGATTCATCTTCAAATATCATAAATAAAATTAGGATGATTTATTGTTTTATATAAAGTAATAAGAACACAAAAATGGATTGGGGAAATTAATTGTAATTTTTGTTTTAAATATCTGTGGGATATGGCCAGAAGCCTTCTGCTGGTGGTAATGAGTTCTTGTCACATGGCTTACCATCATGTTTAAGTTCACAGGGTCATCTCAGCCCCTCTAACAATATATATATATTTAAAAATATGAATGAACCCCAGGATATACAAAGGATACTTGACATTTTCCTTCACTTGTGTTTATTTAGAGCAAAATCATACTCAAATACTTATCCAGGAGATATCTTTGGCATGGTTAGTAGTAGTAAATACCTGCCTTTGATGATGTATACTAAAATTTAAGAAACATTGAATTACTTCATTATGAGGTCATTAGATCCAACTTCTTCCATTTCTATTACCATCATTATAAAACATCATCATTTTCACCATCTTCCATTCAATATTCTTATTTGAACACATCAATTCTGACAACAGGATTTTAACTCTGTTGTCTCCTACCTTGATTTGGAAAGCACAGAATGCATACCATTTAGAGCCTTGCATGAGAACACCACACGCAACTGTCTGTTTTTAACATTCAGACCATAAAAAATTGATATTTTTAGAGAAAATTTGAAAGCTCAGAAATTAATACATATCTTTTGATCAGTGTTTTCAGTTTTTGACTGAAACCTACAGTAAGATATATATGTGACCTATTACATAGTACACTTTCATAACAAACAAAATTTTCACAAAAATATACTTATGATTACTATCTGCAGTTTACTTTAATATCTCTTATTCTGCTCTTTCCATGTTATTTTATCTATAAAATTTTAAATGCTGTCCATAACCCACTAAATTCATTTCACAACCCCATAAGAATAAAAACAGTATAAAAAATCCTGCTCAAGGTTAATGGTTCTCAAAATTTGGTGGGTAAAGAAAGATCCTAAGGACCTCATTCAAAATGCAGATATCCAGGCCCACCTTTAGAGATTCCAATTCATAAGGTTTGTGTGCAGTCCAAGAATCTACCATATTAAGAAGCTTCCAAGGTTATTCAGCTGTAGATTTTGAGTAATAGAATCTATCTGATAATCCATATTCTAACCTTAGATTAAGTTAGATGAGCTAAAAATCACACATTTGTATTAAGCTGTCTTGGCTTCCTATAGGGTTGCTTTCACTGAGATGAGCTTTGGTGTCTTGTCCTCAGCTCTCACTGAAGGAAGAAAGAAGGAACATGATATTGGATTTCCTGTAAATAGGTCATTGAGGCAGGAGTTATCATAGCATCATTTAGTGTTGCTTATTTAAAGCTTCAAGTGAACTATTTTTCAGTACTATGCACAAGGGAAGACTTCTCTTCCCTTAAAGAATTGCTATTTTTTTCTCATTATCAAAAGGAATCATATAACTGATTATCTTGCTCCACGACAGCCAAGACTTTTTTTCTGTTTTAATGCTGCATTCCTGTTACTTAGAACAATGATTGTCTCATAGTAGATACTAATAAAATAAATAATTATTGATCTGAATTGAATTGAATTGAATGTTTCCCTGTGACTTTGTCAGCAATCTTAGAAATAAAATCATACCTCAACTTTGAAATTATGTGGCTCTCATGGCCTACATATTTATCTACTTGTTTCCTTTGTAATTTTGACTTTTATGCTGATTTATGTGCTTCCAGGCTTTTATCTGGTAAGCTTATATATGTGCCAAGATATACACAAATAAATATCATGATCAACTATTATCTGTCTACTGCATAATTGTTTGAAATTATATTCACATATATAACTTCATTTATTTTCTCCTCATTTAAAATTAAAACTTAGAGAGATCTCATGATTTACCCAATTCAGACCAATATTTTCTGCTTATACAATCATATTCTTTGTACTATACCAGGAGTCAGCAAATACACAGCTCATGGGCCAAATCCTGTTTTTGTATGAGCCATACAAAATTTTTTCAAGTGGTTAAAAAAATCAAAAGAAGAATAATATTTGTGATACATGAAAATTATGTAAAATTTAAATTTCAGTGTCCATAAATAAAACTTTATTAGAACTCAGTTATGCTCATTGTTCACACATTGTCTATGGATGAGTTTGGGATACAGTAGTAGAGTTGAGTAGTTGCAACAAAGGCCAGAGGCTGTATGCTTTGCAAAGCCTAACATATTTTCTGTCTGGCCTTTCACAGAAAAGTTTGCCAGTCCCCTCATTGTAACCTCCTGCTCTGACCAACTTACCTCCTTTTGGGGAAATGCTGACTTGCAAAAGAGGAGAAGCAGGTTAGCAGGTATGGTGGTGCTCCATAGTTTAAAATTTACCTTCATTTAGATAAGCTGTATAAAGAAATCTCTGCCAGGTATAAGCTAGTTCTTCTGTGTTTTAAACTCAAAGCATTCCTTGAATTACTTCAGTTTATTGTGCCAGGTCAAAAGTTTAAGTAATTTCACATTTCCACAATTAACCACCATCTTTCAAGGGCTGACATATCTTTTTTTTCTTCAATGAACTGGACATTTTTTTTTTTAATCTCTGCTCCCCGGTTTTTTTTTTTTTTTTTTTTTTTTTTTTGGGTACCTGGGCCAGGAATTGAGCTCCAGGCCTTGCATGTGGGAAGCTGGTGCTCAACCACTGAGCCACTCCAGCTCCCTTGAGTTGGTTTTTATTTGAGTTTTTTTGGTTTTTGTTTTTGTGTTTTAGGAGGTACTGGGAACTGAACCTGGGACCTCCAATGTGGGAAGCAGGCATTCAACTGCTTAAGCAACATCTGCTCCCCATCTTTTAATTTTAATGGGTCTATGCTTTAGTATTTTCTTTAGAGATGGTCTGTTTTTCACACCTTGACCTAATGTGTAAATGCAGCAGTGCTACTTTTTGAAAAGTTGGGTAATATATGTATAAAACAAATGTTCCCCTTTTAGCCATTTTTGAGTATATACTAGAGTGGTATCAATTACTTTCAGGATACTGTGCTACCATCACCACCATCCTTTACCAAGCCTTTTTCATGACCCTAGACAGAAATTCTGTACTTAGTAAGCAAAAACTCCCCATTCTCTCCTTCTTGTAGACCCTGGTAACCTCTAATCTACTTTCTGTCCCTATGAATTTGCTTATTCTAGATATTTCATTTAAGTATAACCATACAGTATTTGTTCTTTTTTTAACATAAAGAAGAGAAAAGTTTCCTTTATTTTTATTTATTTTTTAACAAATCAATTTTATTGATACATATTAATAAAGCATAAATCCATCCAAAGTGTACAATCAATGATATTTGGTATAATCACATAGCTGTGCATTCATCCCTTTAAACATTATTAGAGTATTTTCATTATTCCAATAATAATAATAATAAAAGCAAAAAAACAGATAAACAAAGAAACAAAAAACTCATCACCTTTTAAATTTTCTGTTTACCTTGCCATAGATAACTGCTTTTCTGTTTCTTTCTCTCTAGTTTATTTATGTTTATATTATGTAAAAAGGCATTTATATGCAATATTACACACATTCATATTCACATGAGGTTTCACTATGTTATACAGTCCCATGTTACATTCTTCAGCTTTCGTTCTAGTAATATACACGTCCTTAGACTTTCCCTTTCAACCACTGTCATACCCATATAATAGCTAATTACAAACATTATGATATGCTTTCAACTTTTCTATTCATTTCCAAAGATTTACAAACAACCTATTACCAAATCTGCACAGATTAACCCTCAGATTTCCATTCTCTACCCTCATTTTATTTTCTGGTGACCTATATTCTAATCATTAATTCCATGAGTTTACACAATATATTTAGTTCATAATGGCACAGTCATACAGCATTTGTCCTTTTGTGTCTTGGCTTGCTTCACTTAACATAATGTCATCCAGGTTCATCCATGTTGTCATATGCCTCATGGCTTTATTTCTTCTTACAGCTGCATAATATTCCATCATGTGTATACATCACAATTGTTTATGCATGCATTGGTTGATGGACACCTGGGTTGTTTCCATCTTTTGACATTTGTGAATAACATCACTATGAACATTGGTGTGCCGATGTCTGTTTGTGTCACTGCTCTCAGAAAAGTTCTTCTGGTTATACACCTAGTAATGGTATTGCTGGGTCACATGGCAAGTCTATATTTAACTTTCTTAGGAATTGCCAAACAATACTCCACAGTGGTTGACTACCATTCCATATTCCCACCAACAGTGAATAAGCATTCTTATCTCTTCACATCCTCTCCAACACTTGTAGTTTTCTGACTTTTTTTTATAGTGGCCATTCTAATTGGTGTGAAATGATATCTCATTGTAGTTTTTATTTACATTTTTCTTGTCGCTAGTGATGTTAAACATTTTTTCATGTGTTTTTCACCATTTGTATTTCTTCTTTAGAAAATTGTCTCTTCAAGTCTTTTACCCGTTTTTTAATTGGGTCGTTTGTCTTTTTATTGTTGAGAGGTAGTATCTATTTACATATCATGGATATTAAACCCATATCAGATATGTGATTTCCAAATATTTTCTCCCAATGAGTCTGCTGCCTTTTCACCCTTTTGACAAAGTCCTTTCAGATGCAAAAGTGTTTTATTTTGAGGAGTTCCCATTTAACTTATTTTTTCTTTTGTTGCTTATGCTTTCCGTGTAAGGTTTAAGAAACTTCAGCCTACCACAAGATTTTGAAGATGTTTTCCTACATTTTCTTCTAGCAGTTTCATGGTTCTCACTTATATATTTAGGTCCTTGATCCACTTTGAGTTAATTTTTATATAAGGTGTGAGATAGGGGTCCTCTTTTTTTCTTTTAGATATGGATATCCAGTTATCCCAGCACCATTTTTTGAATAGACTGTTCTGGTCTAGCTGGATAGGCTTGACAGCCTTGTCAAAAATCACTTGACTGTATGTGAAGGTCTATTTCTGAGTTCTTGATTCAGTTCCTTTGGTCAATCTGTCTGTCTTGATGCCTGTACCATGCTGTTTTTACCACTGTACTAAGTAATATTATTTTTTAATAAAATGTTTGTTTTTTTATTTTTAAAGAAGTTTTAGATTACATAAATGTTTCATCAAAAATATAGGGGAGGGGTGGAGGTGGCTAAAGTGATTAAGCACCTCCCTCCCACATGAGAGGTCCCAGGTTTGGTTCCCGGTGCCTCCTAAAAAGAGACGAGCACACAACAAACAGACACAGTGAGCAGACAGCGAGTGCAAATGAGGGGAGGGGAGAAATAAATAAAATAAATCTTTTAAAAAATATATAGGGGATTCCCATATGCCCCACTCCCTTCCCCTCCCACATTTTCCAACATTAACAATATCTTTCATTAGTGTGGCACATTTGTTACAATTAATGAACACATATTGAAATATTGCTCCTAACCATGAAATACAGTTTACATTAAAGTTACGAAGTGAAAACACTCCAACCTCATTCTTTTTAAAGGTATTTTTGTCTATTTGGGGCTCCTTACCCTTCCAAATACATTTGATAATTTATTTTCTGCAAAAAATCCTGTTGGGATTTTTACTGGGATTGTGTTGAATCTGTAAATCAGTTTGAGTAGAAATGACATCTTAATGATATTTAGTTTTCCAGTCCATGAACAGGGAAAGTCCTTTCATTTTATTTAAGTCTTCTTCAGTTTCTTTTAGTAATGTTTTGTAGTTTTCTGAATACAGGCCCTTTATGTCCTTGCATAAGTACAAGTATTATTCCTAAATACTTGATTCTTTTAGTCGCTATTATAAATGGAATGTTTTTTTCTGATTTCCTCCTCAGATTGCTCATAAGTAGTGTATAGAAACATCACTGTTTTTTTGCATACTAATCTCATATCCCACCACTTGCTGAACTTGTATATTAGTTATGGTAGCTTTGCTGTGGATTTTTTCAGGAGATTCTAGACATAGGATCATATCATAAGCGAATAGTGAAAGTTTTACTTCTTCCTTTCCTATTTTGGGTGCCTTAAATTTTTTTATCTAGCCTAATTGATCTATCTAGAACTTCTAGCACAATATTGAATAACAATGGTGATGGTGGGCATCCTTGTCTTGTTCCTGATCTCAGCAGGAAAGCTTTCATCTTTCATTGTTGAATACAATGCTAGGTTTTTCATATAAGCACTTTAATATATTGAGAAAGCTTCCCTCTATTCCTATCTTTTGGATAGCTTTTATCAAGAAAGGATGCTATATTTTGTCTAATGCCTTTTCTCTATCAATCGAGAGGATCATGTGATTTTTTTCCTTCAATTATGTAGTTTATTACACTAATTGATTTTCTTGGGTTTACCATCCTTGCATACCTAGGATAAAACCCACTTGATTGTGGTGTTTAATTCTTTTAATGTGCAAGTAATTTTGTTGATGATTTTTGCATCTATATTCAGTAGAGATATTGGTCTGTAACTTTCTTTTTTGTAGTATCTTTATATGGTTTCGGTATTAGAGTGAGTTTGGTAGCATTCTTTCCTGTTTAGTTTTTTGAAAGAGCTTGAGCATGATTGTTATTAGATAGTTTTTGAATGATTAGTAGAAATCACCTATGAAGCCATCTGGTCCCAGGCTTTTCATCTTTGGGAGGTTTTTGGTGACTGTTTCAGTCTCTTCACTGTAATTGGTCTATTGAGGTCTTCTATTTATTTGAGGGTCAGGGTAGGTTGTTCATGTATGTCTAGGAATTTGTCCATCTCCTCTACATTGTCTAGTTTTTTGCATACATTTATTCATAGTATCCTCTTACGATCTCATTTATTTATGCAGGGTCAGTGGTAATGTTTCCCCTCTCATTTCTGATTTTATTTATTTGTGTCCTCCCCTTTTTTCTTTTTCAGTTTAGCTAAGTGTTTGTCAATTTTGTCAATCTTCTTAAAGAACTAACTTCTGGTTTTATTGATTCTCTCTCTCTCTCTCTCTCTCTCTCTCTGGTCTCTATTTAATTGATTTATTTTCTGATATTTACTATTTTTTCCTTCAGCTTGGTTTGGGATTAGTTTGCCATTGTTTTCCTAGTTCTTCCAGGTGTGCAGGTAGATCTTCAATTCTAGCTCTTTCTTCTTTTTTAATGTAAAAATTGAGAGCTATAAATTTCCCTCTCAGTACTGACTTTGCATTGTTTCACAGGCTTTGATATGTTGAGTTCTCATTTTCATCCATCTCAAGACATTTTCTGAATTCTCTTGCAATTTCTTCTTTGGCCCACTGATTGTTTAAGAGTATGTTGTTTAATCTTCATATATTTATGAATTTCCCCTTTTTCCATCCATTATTAGCTTCGAGCCTCATTCCATTATGATCAAAGAAAGTTTTTTGTATAATTTCAATCTTTTTAAGTTTATTGAGACCTGTCTTGTGACCCAACATATGGTCTATTCTGGAGAAGGATCCATGAGCACTTGAAAAGAATGTATATACTGCTGATTGGGGGTGTAAGGCTATATAAAGTTCTGTTAGGTCTAGTTCATTTATCATATTATTCAAGCTCTCTGTTTATTTATCCTCTGCTCAGATTTCTATCAAATACTGAGGGTGGTGTATTAAAGTCTCCAACTATTATTGTAGTAGTATCTTTTTCTTCCTTTAGTTTTGCCACAGTATGTTTCAAGTATCTTGAGACACTCAGGTTAGGTGCATAAATATATATTATAATTAATTCTTCTCAGTGAATTCCCCCTTTATTAATATGTAATGACCTTCTTTTTTCCCTTATAACAGTTTTGCATTTAAAATTTACTTTGTC
The DNA here is from genome assembly GCA_026826555.1 of Tolypeutes matacus. Classification (NCBI taxonomy): domain Eukaryota; kingdom Metazoa; phylum Chordata; class Mammalia; order Cingulata; family Chlamyphoridae; genus Tolypeutes; species Tolypeutes matacus. The sequence goes on along the minus strand of JAKSZT010054466.1, from coordinate 11,750,980 downwards.
CAGTATTAGTCTAGCTACTCCAGCTCTTTTTTGGTTACTATTTGTGTGAAATATCTTTTCCCAATCTTTTACTTTCAATCTGGTTATAGCCTTAGTCTGAAGAGAGTCTCTTGTACACAGCATATAAATGGTTCATATATATTTTTTAATCTATTCTATGTCTTTTGATTGGGGAGTTCAATCATTAACATTCAGTGTTGTTACAGTAAAAGCATTACTTACTTCATCCATTTTTTCCTTTGGCTTTCTGTTGTCATATGTTACTATTGTCTGTTTTTTTTTTTTACCTCTCCTAATAATCTTCATTTCTACACTCTTCTCCAAATCTCTCACCCTCAATTATTCTTTTCAGGTTGTAGTACTTCCTTTATTATCTCTTGTAATTCAGGTCCTTTTGTAATATACTCTCTCAGTTTTTGTTTGTCTGTGAACATTTTGAACTCACCCTCATGTTTGAAGGTTAGTTTTGCCAGATACAGAATTCTTGGCTGGCATTTTTTCTTTCAGTACCCTTAAATACATCATATTGCTTTCTTCTGTTCTCCATGGTTTCTAATGAGAGTACAGAAATTAATATTACTGTGGTTCCCTTGTATGTGATGCTTTGCTTTTCTCTTGCTGTTTTCAGCATTCTCTCTTTTTAAATTATTTTATTTTATTTTTAACAAAGCTTTAATATAAGGATTTCCATATTCCCCACTCCCCCTTCCAATACTTTCCCACATCAACAACATCCTTCATTAGGTGATACATTTGTTAAAATTGATGAACACATATTGAAGCATTGTTACTCACCAAGGATTACAATTTATGTTATAGTTTACACTCTGTCTGCACAATTTTGTAGGTTATGACAAAATATACAATGGCCTGTATCCATCATTGCAATGTCATGCAGGATTACTCCAATGTCCCAAAAATGCCCCCGTATTAATCTATTCTTCCCTTTCCATCCTCAGAACCTCTGGTGGTCACTGTCTATTTATCAATGATAAGAGTTCTTCCATTGCTAGAATAATAAGTCTATAATAGAATAATAATAAGTCTACTCTAGCTCATTGTTCATTCCCCAATCTTGAGGATTTGGGGATGGTGATGTTCATTCTGCATCTCATTGAGAGGGAGCTTAGATCCCATGGGCCAGATGGATGGAACTATCTAGCTTGCAGTTGCAGACACTCTCTCTTCCTTGGGATGGATATTGTCCATTATCATCTCCTTGTTACTTGTCCTGGATGAGTCCGGTGAACTGGAGAGTAGGTGTTGCAACTCTGCTGACACTCATGGCTCAACTGGCACATGGATGGATCAAAGATTTACATCTCTGGGACATATATTTTTCATGTATAGGGCTAATTTTAGGTTCAAATAAAAGGGGCAGAAGACTTATGTTTAAAGAACCTATAAATGAGTCTAACTCTGTTACACTGGGAAGCATAAACTTCAAAATAAGGCCCACTGACAGAGTGCTGAATTCCTTAGCTGTCTGCTCTGCTTATAGTTTCTGTATGTCTCTAGAGCCTTCAGGAGCCCTGCTATTTGAGGCACTGTTTATTGTGACAGTCAATGAGATCCTGCTGAGACTTGCATAAATGTAACCTCTGGAATGACCTCCTGACTCACTTTGAAATTTCTTAGCCATAAAAACTCATTTGTATTTACCATTTCCACCTTTTGGCCAAGGTCTTTTTCCAGATGCATTGCTAGTTGGCCCTTGGTAATAATCCCTCAGTGCCAGGGAGGATCATCCCCAGGAGTCATGTCCCACACCAGGGTGAAGGTAGTACATTTATATGCTCAGTTTGGCTTAAAGAGAGGCTCATTTGAGCAACAAAGAGGCTTTCAGGTGGTAACTCTTAGGCAGTATATTATGCTAGGCTAAGTTCCAATTTCACAAGAAAAAGTTCATAAGTACAATCATGAATATCAAGGGCCTGGCATAATGGTCTGTCTTCCTTCACCAGACACTGCACTTGCACTTGGGGGATTCTTGCTGTCCTATTAGAGAATGTTGCAGAGCTCCTCAAGATGGGAATTCAATATTCTTTCATTTATTGTGTGGATCTCCACTTACTGAGACAATGCCCCATGAACACTTGAACATATTCATATACCTTAGAGGCATGCCCCAGGTGAACCCCTTCCCATACATCCCCCCATCACTGAGACCTTGCACCAATGATCCTCCCCTGCCACTTTTGTGACCCTACTGTGATTCAAAACCTCTCCAAACATGAAGCCAACAAAATAACCAAATAAAATTAATAAGAAAATGAAATATTAATTTAAAAAATAACCAATAAAATAAAAAATTAAAAATTTGAAATAATAAAAAAATAATTTAAAAAATTTTAGACATTGTTTCTTTCATCACTGTAAGATTTGTTGTCTTATATGTACAGTGATATTTTATTCCATATTTTCCACCCAGTGTCTTATTTTTTTCACTTTATCTTCAAAGAAGCTTTAGAATACATAAAAGCCACATAGAGAATATAGGGGATTCCCATATACCCAACACCCTCCTCCTTTCCCCTCTTCCCTATTGATACCATTTTACATGTGGATGATACACTTGTTACAAGTGATGTACAAATATTGAAGGTTTGCTACTAACCATGGTCAATGGTTTATATTATGGTTTACATTTTGGATTGCACACTTTTATAGGTTTTAATGAAATTTTAAGTGGCCTGTATACATTACTGCAAATTCATGCTGAACAATTCTAATGCCCTAAAAATGCCTTACGGTCCAGCTATTCTATTCTTCCCTCCCCCTCCCCTAAGAACCTATGGTAACTACTAAGTTTCAATTTTTGAAGAATAAGATTCATAGCTACTTGCAATAATATTGAGGGTTTGCATTGGTCTGTTTTCTTTTATCGGGTATTACCTATATTCTAGAGGGATTCTTGTCCTTCTAATTGAGAACATAGCAGGACTCCCCAAGATCTCTTTATCTCTGATACTTGTCATCCTGAATAGTAGGTGTCTTGGAGTAGATTTATTCCAATTTATTCTGTTTGGGGCATGTTGTCCTTCTTGGATATTAATATTTATGTCATTCATAAGGATTGGGAAGTTTTCATTCATTATTTCCTCAAATATTCTTTCTGCTCCTTTTCCATTCTCTTCTCCTTCTGGGACACCAATAAGATGTATGGTTATGTGTTTCACACTGTCATTGAATTTGCTGAGACCCTGTTTCATTTTCTCCATTCTTTTCTATTTCTCTTCTCCTGCCTTGTCCAGTTGAGATGTTCTGTCCTTGATATCACTAATTCTGTCTTCAAGCAATTCAAATGTGCTGCTATGTGACTCTAATATATTTTTAATCTCATCCATCATGTCTTTCATTCCCATAAGCTCTGTTACTTTTCTTTGCAGGTTTTCAAATTTTTCTTTATGCTCACCCAGTGTCCTGTTAATATCCTTTATCTCTTCAGCCACACTTTCCTTCAATTTTTAAATTGATTTAGGAGATTTGTGTGATTATCATCAGTTAGGTGTCTTAAATTCACTATCTTATCAGATGGGCCATCTCTTTTTTTTTTTTCCTAGTATGGATTGTAATGTTTTGCTGATGTCTAAGCCTCTGAATATGTTGGGGAATTTATTCCAATGGTCAATTTCTTTCTCATGTAGTGTTCTTTTTCACTGCTCTTCCTTGATTTTTGGTTCAACTTATTCTAAATTTTTAATATTGCCCAGCTTAAGTTATCACAATTGGGCCAGGGATTCACTATTGGGTCACAGAAGTTCTTCCAGGGGTTCAGGATAAAAGAGAACTAAAAGCAGTTTTTCTCCTTGCAATTCCTTGCCAGCCTGCCAATGGCATCTTCAGTGAAGCTTTCCACCGAGGTGTTTCTTTCAACCTCTGCTTGCCCGTGTTTCTCGTCTGGCTAGAGCTGAGAGTCAAAGCAGGCCAAATTCACTTAAGAGAAGCCCTTTGACTCATCCTCCCTCTTCCCTTGTTACAGCTTACAAGGGGGAAGACATCTATTTCCTTCTCAGTCAGCTGCACTGAGCCAGGGGTTTCATTCAGTCTTAATGTCTTGAGGATGGGGGATGGGAGCCCTTCCTGGGCACTGTGGGGTTCAGTAACTAACATTTATTGTTTCAGGTTCTTCGTCTCTCTGTCCCTCATCTTCCTGGTTGTTGCACAGCACTGTCCTGGCCTGCTGACCCCCAAAGCAGGTCCCATGAACAGCTTTTGGCCCTTTCTCTGTTGTTTTTGTGAGAGTTGAACCCTGTCTGCCTAGTCCAACATCATTTTCCTGAGACTCAGTATTTGTCCTTTTGTGTCCAGCATATTTCACTCAGTAGAATGATTTTAAGGTTCATCAATGTTGTAGCATGTATCAAACTTTTATTCCTTTTTTATGGCTAAATAATATTCCACTGCATGTATACCACAAATTGTTTATCCATTTATCTGTTGATAGACACTAAGTTATTTCCATCTTTGCTCCCAGTAAATCCTTCACATCACAATAGCTTGAGAAAGAGGTTAGGAGGGTCTGAATAGAGTCATCCATCTTGAAATGAAGAATTTTCAGTTTCTTGATTCTTGCAAGGTTGTTTCAACTCAACATACAATGATGAGCTAGAGGACAAAATTGGGGGGGGGTCGGTGTAGACAGTAAGAGTGAGACTAAAAGGCTAAAAGGAGGGATGATTAGAGTATGAAAAACTGATACCCAATTAATCTTTATATAAAATTCCATGAAATATTGTAAGGTCTTGGGAAATAAAGTTTGTAAAGTGGTGAGTGTTTACTGAGCTCACAGTCTGGCCCTGTGGCTCTTGAGTCTGGAAGGAAAGCTCAGGATCCCCTTCTATAATGCTCATCTGTCATAGAATCATAAAGCTCCCAAGCCTGCAGGAGAGTTTGAGGGTTTTGATAAAATGATTACTAGGAAAGCATAAGCCTCTGGTTATAGAATGTTCATTTTCCTACAAATATTGTGGAAACTTGGCTTCCCAAGTTTGCTGCTGACATAGAGGTAGAGATTCCCAGCATATGTTTGTAGACAGCACCTACTGTTTAATAATACTTTAAACCTGTCTTTACTATTCTCAAGAAAAATCACTTAATGATCAGGAAAAATCTGTAATTGTACTGAACGGGGTTATAAGTCACAACCTAAGGGGTTGCATCAGAGCAGGAAAGTTTGTCTATATATGTTTTTCTTGCATATTTTCCTATGTTCTGCCACTAAGGTTCACCTTGTTACTCTAGTCTAAAATAAAATGACTGAGGACCAGAGTTTTTAATACTGGTTTTGAGTAATTTTGCCTTGAAAGAGTTTCTAGTTCTGTAATTTGGGGGATTGAGCCTAGGGGGAGCTATCTGGCCCATGGTGAGGGGATAAAAACAAGGTATGAATTAAGCAGCTCCCTTGACTACATTCTCACTCCAGTTTTGGAGACTTGCTCCTATGCTTTACTCTGTCTCATCCTGTCATGTCAACATATTAGCTTTACAAAGTTGTTGAAAATGTGCTTCCTTGGCAAATGAGCTCCTCCCTTATAGGGATTTTGCTCAGCAGAGTTGACATGTTCAACTATTTGGCCATTCTTGCCTAAGTGGTTATTGACCGACTCAGCTCCCTTGTCATAATGCCATGAATGACTATGAATAGAAAAATAGGTTTGAGGGGAGGAAAAAGAAAATACAGGAACTAATAGTTATCAAGTATCTACTAAGTTATGTGCTTTAAGTGCATTTAAATTTTGGTTTTAGAAAAAGTAACACATGTGAGTAAATCCTTGGAACTAACCCTAGAAGATATTATTATTATACACATTTTATAGGTGAGAAAACTAATTCTCAGAGGTTAAGTAAGTTGCTTGCAAAAATCACATTAGTCAGTGGCCAGCATGTGTGTCTGAATTGGATGTTCATTTCTGTCACACCAGATGCACTCATAAATCTATAAGCAAGCAAGGAAAAGGCATTTCCATTTTGTCTGAAGGCAATAGTGAGGCAGGTTAGTATAGGGTAATGGAGGAGAAGACGACCCACAATATGGCTGACAGACAACATGGTTGGCAGACCGCATTGCCAGCAGACACCATGGTTGCAAGACCTCACAGGGACCTTGAGTTTAAACTTGAGGTCCCAGGTTCCCTTTCCGGGACTTCCCCTTGGCCCCAGATATTCCAAACAGTCCTCACCATTGGCCCCCACCATATGTGGGGTAACCAATAACCACTGGGGCCCATCCCTTTATCATTAGTTAGGGGATAGAATAATTAACAGTTGAAAAGGTAAACACATGAGGCAGAGCCCCCTCTCTCTGCCTAGAGGGGCCCGCACCAAATCTTGGTGTGTATTTCCATAGTTCTCTTCCATTTCTTGGTAAGCTCTGTTCTTCCCCCCATTTCCCAAATAAATTGTTCTTACTGGCCTAACTAAACTGGTGTGTTCATAAATTCTTTTATGCATCATAGCCAAGAGCCTAGAGGAATCCAACGCTTCTCTGTCTTCAATAGTAATCACATAACTAAGCTGCTGTCATACATGTTGTAGTATACCATCAAAAATTGCCATATCTCTTCCTTTGGAGAGAAATTGTATTACTGTTTCTGTCTTTTTCTTGTTCTGTGCTGATTCAGGGAGATGGTATTCTAAGGGCTTTTTTTTCCTTAGTAATAAAATAGTACTGCCCTGATAAAACCCCCCTTGAGCATTTCCTATTTATTATTATGCATCTACTGTTTGAGAAATTTTTACTCTAGCCAGACTCTGGTCCTTTTTAGTGCTAGTTGGTTGGGATATGTATCTGAATTTGCAAAATAAGCTTTCGTTACTTCTTCCCAAGCCATCAATCCAAAACATCTCTGCATTGCTTCAGATGAAAGCTTCTGAGGTTGCTTTCCAGTTCTATCTATGCTATCCTCTTGACAGACTGTTTATAAAATAAAGTAGCACACAGGTCTTACACTACTTCAGAATGCAAGGAAGAAAGCAGGAAAGCAAAAAAGGAAATAAGACGTAAATGTTTTGCTTATGGGCAGAATGTAAAAAGAAGCATAGATGGTGGAAAGGGATAGGTGGAAAATGTGCTTATTAAAAATTTTCTTTTCTTAAGCAGCTCTAAAAAATTCAAATATCTTCCCCAGATCTAGTGGAACTGGTTTTCTATTAACCTAATCTTAGTAGTTTACTGTTTGTTCTTAGTTTCTAGAAGGACAATAACCAGACCATCCAAGTTCTATTCCCAGGTTAGCCAGAAATAAGATAACATCTCAGGAAAAACACTGAATGGTACCAGGAGCACCTTAAAGCTCAGGAAACCTGTAACTTCCCTCAGGGACAAAAGCCTGTGAACCTGGAAACAGAAGTTTTACATACAGTAGAAAACACTGGATTAAGAAATTTGCACACATTCCCTCAGGAGACTTTGTAAAAAATTCCCGAGTCATCACCCACATGGCAGGATGCTTATGGCTGCTTGTTTGCATGTGTGTATCCCAGCCTCTCAACAGTTGATCCTCAACACCTATTCCCCCTATAAAAACCCTAGGATCCCTTCTCATTTTGAACTGATTTTGGGGAAGATTCCTCCAGTTCCTTGCTTGTGCACTTGCAATAAATCACCTTCTCACTGAGACACTTCCTTTGATCAAAGCAATCATAGGCAATTCTCCTTAAACATGCCTGAAGAGTTCTTTTATTTATTTATTTTCTTAGAATGCATATATTTGACTCTTTGGAAAGTTTAATGTCAGCATTTTAGAAAATGTGACCAGTGAGTGCTGTGTTGACGTCAAGCAGCAATGACTCAGATGCTTATGTTTTTTGTTTGCGTGAGTATCCCAGCCTCCCAACAGTTTTGAATAAAATTTCTGCGTATGACACTGCTGATGACTCTTCAGTATTTTCCAATGATCTATGTATGCTGAATTTTAACTGTGGATTGTGGGAGAAAGAATTAAAATAATTTTACCCTTTTATTGATTCCTTTTGTCTTTCACTCATTTTGGCTCAGCTTACCTTTCTCCTGCATTGTCATCTTTCCTAAGTCTCCCTCAGTCCTCTGCAACTGCTTCTGAAGCTACTGAACCTCTTCCTGCTGGAATAACAATGGCCTATTCACTAGCACAGTTGGTTGGTAATGGCTAAAAGGAAAGGCAAAGAGGAAAGAAGGCTCTCTAGAAGAGTATTTTTGGGAACTCTACCTAAGGTAAAGAAGAGTTAAATCAATACAGAAAAGAACTGGAATACAATTCACCCTCATACCTCATTCCACAGTTTGAAATACTCTACAACCACTTTCCAGATTTTATCAATGTTTAATACAATGTCTAGACATGTTGCTCCCTATGGAAACATAGGGCAAAGCTTGCCTCATCCAAATTTGAATACAAGAAAAGTTTGCCAAGGTGGAATACGTTATTTACAGAGCAGTATACGGAAATGGTTTGTTTCTGATAAAATACAGCCCCAGATAAGAGAAGTTTACATCATTAAGACCAAAGCTTTAGAAAAAATGTTGTCATATAGAGAGAGAATTGTTGAAATAACTTAACATTTAGTTGATAACTCAGCACCATCATTATTAATATTAAATCTCTACCTTTCTAAAGCAATTCTCTCTCAAAGGGTCTGTAAGTAAGTAGGTCCTATATTAGAAAAGGGTAAGAAATGCTATTTCTTGAAAGCATTCCTATTATTGAATTCTGACAAGTACATGTGTAGCTTTTAATAAACTGAGTTAAGATGTTTTTAATAAATGGTGGAATTACAAAAAGTTGAAGGCAAAAGGAGAATCACTCTTTCCTTTAAAAATGTATTTATTTATTTATTTATAGTTATTTTGTTAGTCTGGGCTCCTCCCAAATAGGAGTTTGAGGTAAGGTAGTTTTTTTTGGAAATGATCGTAGGGCATAGGAGTGGGGAATTTGGGCAAGTAAAACAGGAAGGAGAGAAAACCAGTACAAAGTGTGTTATTGAGCCTCTCATTGCTGTGGGCAACTGGGGCTCAATATTGCTAGGACCTTCTGAGAACCTATGTAGCCTGGTCCTCAGAATCGTCTCTCTAAGGGAAAAAAGAGGAGAATAATTGCCCACTGACTTCTATTCCCCATTGATGAAGATTTTACCCTTGATTGCTAACTCTCTCCCATTTCCAGACTGTGCCATGCTGTGGTCAGGGAAGCAACTATGCCAGAAGACCAGATATAATGTGGTAGAGCTGAGGTAAGGAGTTAGCTTGCACCTGTGTCAAACCTAAACTTTCCCCCCACCTCAATGACGGGAGTAAAAGATAGGCAAAAAGGATATGAAGTAGGCACAGGACATATCTATTATCATTATCATTAACATTACGACCACTATCCACAGATCCACTTTGAGTGTAACTCTAAGGTTATCAGAACAAGCAAGTATGAACCTAGTTTATTATCAGGAAATACACATGGAGGAACATACATAATATAGAAAGCACTCTTTTAAGTTCAAATAGCGTTGGATAGCTTCCCCAGGTGATTAAAGACACCAAACAATTCTCCTAGAACTTTCTAAATTTTAAATGAGTAAACATAAATAGCATTATCATAGCCAGAATATTAAGGTTTGGTCAAATGTGTGAAATGACAGCAAGCTCCATAATTTGATATGATTAATAAGTATTTTATATTCTTTATAGGAACACCTTATTGACAAATACACACAAAACATTTACTATTGTGATATGCAGAAACATTTTGCTACAATATTTATTCCTATTCTCTGGAAGTCAGGACAAAATCTGATTATTTTGAATTATATCAGGGGTTTGTATATGATACATATAATCAAGAATGTTACTCTAATTATATAATCTGTTCATTCATTAGTTTTAAAAAATATTTATTGAGCCCATGCCTGATGATAGAGCAGTGTGAAATGCAAAGCTTAGCACCAGGAAGAAGATATGGCTTTTGTTTTTTTGTTTTTTTACCGGGAGGTACCGGGGATCGAACCCCGGTCTCTCCATATGGTAGACGGACGCCGAACCTTTTGAGCCACATCCGTTTCCCATGGCTTTTGTTTTTAAAGAACTCATGCAGTATCTGTTGATTTGTTGATTGTGAGAAAAAAAAATCTATTCTGATTTCAACAAAATGTAATTTATGGAAAGAGTGTGAGAAGATCACAGGCTCAAGAACAGGCATGGAAAGAGGCAGTAACCACAGACAGTCCAGACAGTAGACAAGGAAGCATGGCTCAGTCCCAGAACAGTAGTTCCTTGGTCAGCAACTGCACCATGATGGGTGATTGATCTCCAACTGTCTCTTCCTTCCTTTGATGACATAGTCAAGATTCAGAGCTCCAGGAGAGAATACAAAATTGGCCAAGCTTACATCACAAGCTTGTCCCTTGGCTGATTGGGTGGGCATCTGCTTCCTTTACAGAAGATGGTGCCTTCTACACAAGACTACAGCCAGAGGGGAAGAACCAATGGTATGCTGTGACTGGCTTGTACCAACTCAATGGTTAAATTTTCAGGAATTTTATAAGCCTGTTGTTAAATAAGGCTATTTTTAAAACTTAAATTATATAAACTTACAATTAAATAAATCATATTTAAAACAAAGGTAATAAATATTCAAAACTTATCAATTCCTAATTATTTTACCACATTTTACTATTCTCTATGTTCTTAAAGTTATTTACGTCTATGGTGTCTATATGGTGGAAATACTATATTATGGTATACTGTCATAATATGGTGTACTACACATCTCTTCCCAACTCTGGGACTTAGTGACAATAAGTTAGTAGTTTGAAATCGGTCAAGATGGGAGTGTTTTACACCATAGAAATTCACAAAGCCTTCAAATGAGGATATGATTTATTATTACATTGACTATCTAGACTTAAGAAAGTGATGGGGAAATGTTATTCATGCAGATTAAATTTAAATTGTGTTGCATCTGTAGTCATTACATTGTATATAGCACACACACAAAGAAATGAAATATTTTTCCAGTATTCACAAACTGTTTTCTGATTCAGCAAAGAAGTCATTTATGTCATTGATGAATGAGTAAAATTAGAACATGACATATGTCTTTCTTGTTTCACTTTTGCCTTACTCATTAACATAAATGAAAACATCAACCAGCATTTGAGTCTACAGTCTTTCATTAATTGCAATTCTAGGTTGGCTACAAGATTATGTCAAAAATCAATAAAAGTATTCCACAAGAATCAGTTGTCTATAAGGAATTTACAATGATAAGATAGAGAATATTATATGGTTTATTATATTTGTAAATTTTAGACTACATGTTCTTTGTATGAGTAAAGTTTATAATGAACTTATATGTGAGTGTATGTATGTATTTTCCCCACAGAACTTGTTAAACATTTATCAACATATTACTTGGTAGGAATAATTCCCCAAAGGAAAATCATGTTGAGCAATTTGAAACAAATTTAAAATGTCTGCTAAGACACAGATATATCAACAGACAATTGAAGACAACACATAGAGTATACATGGAACAATAGAGTTCAAAAAACAAAAAAGAAAGCAATAGAAACATAGTGAAAGGATATAAAGGACTGAGTTGAGGCTAAGTCAAAGTCAAAGGGAAGGACATTGTTGATCCCCTGTTTAAACTATGAAATATGAGGCTAGATCATAGCCTTTGAAAGTGTGAGGGTGAGGAAAGGGGATTGATGAGAGTGGCAAATGTTTAGAAGAGATATCAAGGGATATTTCAGAAGATACTATGTATTATTGTAATTATCCTGTAATGTCCAGATAATACTTTATATACAGTAACTTCAGTAAGTGTTGGCCACTGGAATATAAATCCATCATGGTATTATATAGTGACCCTGGCTTTGCTGTTCACTAGCTGTATGACATTAAGCAAATTAATCTCTCTGTCCCTTAGTTTTCTCATCTGTAAAATGGAGATAATATTATGTATTTTATTGCGTCGTTTTATGAATTGAAAATGTTTGGCTTATGTAACACCCTCAGAATCTTACTTAGAACTGACAGCCAGTTAGCATATTGATTTTGGTTTCAAGTCTTCTTTATACATTTTTTGCCCCCCCCCCTTAATGCCAGGTTGTTAACTATCACCTTCTCTGTTTATATACTATTCATTTCCTTCTGCATTATGGTGAGAAAGCAAAACATGGCCCTTATGACAACCAGGCAACAATATTTTCATCAGCACATAAACAATGCTTAAAACAAGCCCTAGACAAGGCCACCACGTGGCCACAGGAATTATAAACACTCCTCTCTTCTGACTAACATGAATGATTGTGCTTCTTTACCAATAACCTTCAGGCTTGCGTTAATCCTCCCACTTCCTATATGAAAAATGTTAAGATTCCCGATCACTGAATTACTCCTCCTGCTTCAGAGCTTCCAATTCAGAACGGGTCCTTTCTTCCTTAACCCATCCTCAGAATCACCAACATAAGCTCAAATCCCATAGGAAGTGCCTTCCCACTTCCCTTTACTGAGATGCTCCTGTGGTTCCCATGGGTTACAGTCTTCCTTGCTGCCACAAACTAAATAAGCTCAACTTAAAAAATAATATATATAAATGTATTCTTTGGTCAGTGGGCTTCAACAGTGGTGATGTTGATAAGGAAAAGTCACTGCAGCCCTCCCCCTCCCCCTTTTCTGACAAGAATCTCCCTCCTTAGAACTGAAACCTGCACTTCTGGCTCTGTAACCCTGCCTGCTTGATTGCGTAACCTGCAAATTCTGCTTCTGTAACCACGCTTGCTTAGTTCCTAAGATAATGGAAAATTCCACCTGCCAACTCATTAGCCAATGAACGGGAGCCTGCAGACCCCAATAAAGACTCCAGAAAACTGGGGCTGGGGGCCCAGAATTTGGAAACCGAACTTTCCTCTGGGCCCGCGCGTGTAATAAAGCCTGTTTCCTCCATTCTCTCTGAGTGCCAGTTTTGGTTTTTCATCGCAACAACCGCAACATTTGGTTCCCTGACCGGGAAACCCAACTGAGCAGGCCCATATTGCCTTGGGCTTGGGACCGAAGGGCGCGGCCAACGGCAATCTCCGAGCAAACGAGGTAGGCACCTCCTGTCGTCTTGACGGGACCTCCTTCCGAGGCAGACCCCCGCAGGCCGTGTCCCCATGTCCCAGTCGGGCTCAAGGGAGAGAGACAGACTGAACAATATCAGAGGACTTCGGAAAGATAAGCACCTGGGTGCCAAGCCCCAGTCAGGCCCGTCTCCAGATGGAAGTGGAGACTGATCACCTCCTAAGGTCTCGCGTGACGAGACTCCAGTATAGGGCAATTCCTGTGGGACGGATTAACCTCTGAGTGATTGCATGTGCGAATGTGGATGGTAGGGGCTTGTGCCTATCATACCAGTTTGTGGTCCCACGGCTTGTGCCACGGGGTCAGAGTGGGCCCCAACCTGCTTCCACGGCTACGTCATCCGGCATAACGGCGCACCCAGAAAATTGTCCGGATGCCTTAGCTAAGATGAGCCTAAGTTCCCGCGAGGGTCGCAGACAGGCGGGCATCTGAGTGGCCTTGAAAGAGGCACCCCACCTTTGTCTGTCTTGCGTCACTGACACAAGGTATAGGCTCATCACAGTCAAAACCCACTGTCTTGAACTGCATGCTTAAGAACTTCAGGGAGGGATTTTCCGGAGATTATGGTATCCGGATAAACCCTGGCACCCTCTGAACTCTTGTGAGTTGGAGTGGCCCACTTTTTAACGTCGACCCTTGGAAGGGACCCTAGACATAGCCAAAGTCTGTGCGGTGTGGCTAGTAGTCACTGGAACCCCTGGCCACCCAGATCAGTTCCCCTATATTGACTCCTGGTTAGAAATAGCCCGGACTCTGCCCCCTTGGGTTTGCTTGTGCGTTGGAAAGAAGGGACAGAGCAGGGTCTTAGTTGCACAAGAACCGAGGCATCAGAAACAGTCATTCATCAGGGGTCCTCGGAAGAAGACCCACCACTGACCCCACCACCATATGTGCCAACTGCCCCAGCCCTTCCTCCTGGCTCAGGAGCACTGGCAGGTCTCCCAGAGACGCCTCCTCCTTCAGTCTCCCCTCCTGGCCCGGAGGTACAGGCAAATCACGTGGCGACACCACCCCTGGCCCTCGCAGAACCCATGACCCCACCAGAGGGGAGTCCTGCAACCCCATTGGCAAGGAGACTCCAGTCAGCACAGCCCGCATTGCAGATGCCCCTCCGTGAGATGCAGGGCCCACCCCAGCGAGGCGAAGATGGGACCATTCAACCAGGAGGGCCCATTTTGTACTACCAGCCCTTCACAACTACAGACCTCTTAAACTGGAAACATCACACCCCTTCCTATTCAGAAAAGCCTCAGGCCCTTATTGATCTCATGGGATCCATCTTCCAGACCCACCGTCCCACCTGGGATGATTGCTGCCAACTCTTCCTGACTCTGTTTAATACTGAGGAGAGATGGCAAATCCTGGCAAAAGCACGAAAGTGGCTACAAGAGCAGGCGGCAGCACCGGAAACTAAGCCTAACTGGGACTTTAACACTGAACAGAGACTGGCTGCGCTCCAACTATATCAGGAAGCCCTTCTCCGAGGGGTCCAAGAAGGGGCTAAACGACCCACGAACATGACAAAAACAACCTCAGTTATTCAAAAATCCGATGAGTCTCCTGGGGATTTCTATGAACGGCTTTGCGAGGCCTTCAGGATTTACACACCCTTCGACCCAGAAGCTCCAGAAAAACCAGAGGATGGTGAACGCCACTTTCGGGGCACAAGCGGCGGCAGACATCAAAAGAAAACTCCAAAAGTTGGAAGGATTCACGGGCATGAACATCTCTCAACTGCTAGAGGTCACCAACAAAGTGTTCATCAATCGTGACGAAGTCGTGGAGCGAGAAGCCAAAAAACGAATGAAGCACCAAACCTCCCTGCTAGCGGCAGCCCTGTGAAATGCTGACCCCACCAGGCGAAATGGACCACCTCGCAAAAGCAGGGGAAGCACCAGGAGGACGCTGCTGGCCTCAGACCAATGCGCTTACTGCAAAGAGAGCAGGCACTGGAAAAATGAGTGCCCCCAGAAGTCTCAGACACCAAGAGGAAGCACACCTAAAGGAAAATATCGACCAGAGCCCCAAGACCACCTGATCGGGTTGGCAGGACTCAACCCTGAATAGAGGCGACTGGAGACCAGTAGAACCGAAGGCCCTTTTGCCAGTCAAGGACCTGCCAGCTCGCGGCCATGAAGTAACTCATGAGTTTCTGTACCTGCCTGAGTGCCTGGTTCCCCTGCTTGGCAGAGACCTCCTAACCAAACCTGGGGCCCAGATTACCTTCAAACCTGAAGGGCCAGCAAGCTGAAGCCTTGGAACCAGTCTCACTCTCCTTGTCATCGTGCACCAAAGCGAAGAATGGAGACTTCCTGCGGAAGAAAGTCGCTGGAAGGGAACCCAAACCCTCCTCCAACTTTTAACTGCCTGGAGAAAGGCTCAGATCTGTAGACAGCAAGTCACATACCTAAGGTTCAACATCTCTCAAGGGCTCCAGATGCTAGGACCCGAGCGGAAAAGGGTGATCTGCTACATCCCCACTCCCACCACGAAAAGACAGCTCCGTTTCTTGGAGCAGCGGGTTCTGTCGCATCTGGATCCCTGGGTTTGCAGCAATGGCCAGACCCCTTTACGAAACTCTGGCGGGGCCGGAAAGGGAAACTCTTGCCTGGGGAGAAGTCCAACAGGGGGCTTTTCAAAACATCAAGAAACAACTTGAAGCCTTGGGGCTTCCAAATGTGACTCAAGACTTCAACCTGTTTGTACATGAAAAAACAAAGTAGCACAGGCCTCAAAGTTCAGGGCAAGTTGAGCACATGGATTGAAACCTCAAAGCCACCCTAGCAAAGTTCTGCCAGGAAACTGGTCCCCCCTGGGTAGATTTACTCCCTTTGGCCCTTCTCCCAGTTAGGTGCACCCCAGGACCCACAGGCTACTCTCCCTTTGAAATTCTGTTTGGGCGGCCACCCCCAATGGTCCGGGCATTCAGAGGAAGTCTCAGGCTTCCAGGGGAGGCCAACCTAGATTCCATTCTCCAGCAGCTTGGAGGAACTCTAGCTGAAATACATAAAACTGTCCTGTCCCGAAACCTCATCCCCTTGGGACACCTGGTGCACCCTCATCAGCCAGGGGACCAGGTCTGGGTCAAAAACTGGAGGAAAGAACCCCTTCAGCCTTCCTGGACAGGTCCATATACTGTAATCCTTGTAACTCCCACTGCTCTTAAAGTTGCAGGTATTACCCCCTGGATTCATTGTTCCAGGGTCAAGAAGGCCCATCATGATAAAGAGCAGAACAGCAGGGCAGCCCAACCCATACCCGACCACCCTCTGAGACTGCGAATCACCCAAGTCCTCGACCACCAACCCCACCTAAGGCCAGCTGAATGGACCCCTGCTCCTGGTGGGGCCTGTGTTTATGCAGCCTGATCGCCTTGGTGTTTGGAATTGGACTCGGGGCTGTGGCCCCTGTGGATTGGACTGTTGTGACTAGAACCCTAATTGCTATAGCATACTGGTGCAAAGTAGGATGTTTCTGTGCTTTAGGCTGTTTTTCCTTTTCTCCTTCAGGGCTGATGCCAGTTCCCAGCCCTGCTCCAGTTGTTACAAGACTGCCCCCTCTCTCAGCAACGGATAGATTGAAACAGCTCGCAGGGAAATACTAACCTTCCTCTTCCTTTACCCACCATACCTATATGCCAGCAGAATGTTATAAGTTATCCAAAGCCTCAGTTTGTGAAGAAAGGGGGGACGTGTATCTTCCTGGGGGAAGGGTGCTGTTATTATGTTAATAAGGCAGGAATAGTCACTACCAAAGTGAAAGAACTTAGAGATCAAATCCAAAAGAGGAAAAACCACTTAAACGAGTTTTGGGGATGGAACCTCGGACAGTGGACCTCTTGGCTTCTGCCCCTGGCTGTCTTGCTCATAGTGGCCATCTTTGGCCCATGCCTGATAAAAGCACTCATCAGGGCCATTGAAACACGCATAACTACCACCAAGATTCTAGTAGCCCTAAGGGGATGCAGTCCCCTGAGTACAGATGATGCCCTATGGGAATTATAAGGGCATCAAAGGGGGGGAAATGATAAGGAAAAGTCACTGCAGCCCTCCCCCTCCCCCTTTTCTGACAAGAATCTCCCTCCTTAGATTCTCTCCGAGTGCCGGTTTTGGTTTTCCATCGTGACAACCGCAACAATGTAATCAGTAAATGACTAGGAATATTGATAACCAAGTATTAGTTTGTTGAGAATTCTGTTTTAAGAGCAAATAAAATTTTTAGTAAGTTGCTAAGGTAAGCAATAAGTTGTCAGTGGTTCAAAGGAAGAAGATCCTCCTATATTACATTTGGGCTCAGGCTGAGTTCTATAGAATTGAGATTGACACATATTTGTAACTCCATTTTCTGACAGTTAAAATTCTGTGTCCATTACACTTAATTTACTTATTGATCAATCCCCTGTATGTAACTCCTCTCCCATCACTGCTCCTGCCCCTTCCCTCACAGGGATAGCCTCCTCACTCCATTTCAACTTCTCATGCCATGTTGCTGTCACAACCACCCCCCCCCTCTGCTTGAGCACCACCTCCTACACCAGGCTGCCTCCCCCACAGAGACACTTTCCTCATCTGGGTTTTGCTTTAACACCCTGTGCTGGGCCACTGTGGATCCCCTGGGCCATTGTGGATCCCCTTTGCTGGGTTGGATGTCAACAGTGCTCAGCTCATTATCTAGGTCTGAATAGTCCAGGAAGAGAACGGAGGAAGGACCTATTAGTTTATTTTGTCTTTAGTTATCCATGTGTTCCAATATGTCTGGCACTTTTGCTTCTCTTTGGTAGCATTTATGGACCTAGCATTTTAAGACACAGGAAGTTAAATGGAATATTTTTCTTTCCTTCTCCTTCTTCCCCCAGCTTTTTTTTTTTTTTTTTTTTTTTTTTTAAAGACAGAAACCATCATTGGATTTCTCTTGCCCAGATTAAGTTAAACAACACCAGCCTCTCCCAATCTGGCGCCAGCCTATTTCTCTTGCCTCCTTTCCAAATACACTCTGACATGGAATTTTATCACTTCAGGTACTGTGAGCTCTTTGCCCAACCACAAATATGCCATGCTCTTTCACACATTTGCACACACTTTTCCTTCTTCTTGGCATGCTCTTACTCCATTTTCTATCTGGAAGGCTCTGACTCATTCTTTAAGATTCAGACCAACTGTCACCTTCTCAGTGAAATCTTTTCCAACTACTCCAGGGTGAGTATGTCCTTCCTGCCTCTTTTTAGAGTATTTAGAGCATATGTTATCGAACTTCCGCCCACTGACTGGATGTGTAACCTTGGGCAAATCGCTTAACTTTTCTGAGTCTGTTTCCTCATTGGTTAAGTGGGGAAAATAATACAATTGTAACAACGACATAGAGTTGTTATAAGGGTGAATTCCAATAATGCATAACCCATCACAAATAGTCAAAATGTTAGTTATTACTGTTATAATTATTTGGTTATGTCTTCCACAGGTAAGAGGATATGATGGTCCTGGGGAGAAAGGGATTAGGGTGATGACAGTGGAGGGCTTGGAAATGCATTTTGGGGGTAGAAGAGACAGGCCTGGGTGATGGATTGAATACGGTTGGTATGTATGGGTGGTTAAGCATGATCAAGGTTCTGGCTTGAGCAGGAAGAAAGGTGTAGAAGAGCAGTTTGCTAAGATGGCAGAACCTGAAGGAGAAGCAGTATTTTGAGAGAAGTTAGAGTTCAGTTTTGGACATGTTGCGTGCATATGAAATTACTGTGAGACATCCAAATGGAAATGTCAAGTACTCTGTTGATTATATGAGTTGGGGAGGCCAGAAGAAATATCTGCACTCAAATGGAAATTTGGGAGTTGTCATCATAGAGATGAAATTCCTGCTCTCTCTCTCCTCCTCCCATTATTGAGAAAACCATTGATCTCATTTACTAGAATCTTTCTGGATAATCACTATCCTAAATATGTTATAAATGAATGGTATTTGCAGAAAACCAGTGGCTTTCTCTAAAGAGTAATACAGTCAGTTCTGATATAACATGATGTGTTCTTTAAAACCACAGCGCTATGCAAATTTGTGCAATAAATACCATAGGGCTTTTAGGAAAAATGAGGCACAACACTAAAAAGCTTCATTAGTAACACATTAATAAAAAGGATAGAGAAGGTGTGGATATGGCTTGTACATTTGAGTGCCTGCCTCCCACATGGGAGGTCCCACGTTTGATTCCCAGTGCTTCCTACAGAGAAATAAAAATAAACAAGCAAACAAACAAAAAAATGTACTACGTACTCAAAGAAGCCGATGTGGCTCTATGGCTCAGTGGTCAAGTGTTGGCCTCTGGCATATGAGGTCCTGGGTTAATCCCTGTTCATGGTACTTCAAAAAACAAAACAAAACAAAAAATGTAGAAACTCAACAAAAGTGGTAACACAGTTTTACACATGTTAAGTGGTTAAACAATGACTAAACACTTCAACAAATATAGTAGTTTATCTTGAAAATGACCTGAAGACCTTGTTAAAATGGGTTTTGGAAGGGTTGCAATTTGTGAATTATTGAAGTGGTGGAAGGAGCCTTAACTGAAATCAGAAGTTGTAAACCCGATGTGGTAAGTATGGCTCCTAGTCCTTCATCCAAACATCATAGCTAAACATTTCACAGCCTTAAATCCAGGGGCATGTTTTTCTTCCTTTGAGATGTAGGTCCTTAAGACATATGATTATAATAGTTAACAGCTTCTTCAAAATTGAAAATTTGATCCAAAGTATAGTATTCTTCAGTTGATCTCTTTATCACTGTTGGATATTCTTTTGCAGCTTTCTTATCTATACTTGGGACTTCATTGGACAGCTAAAGGTTTTGGAAATTTTTTTTTAAGATTTATTTTATTTACTTATTTCCTCCCCTTTGTTTCTGAGCTCTCTGTCTCGCTCTCTGTGTCCGTTCACTGTGTCCTCTCTGTGCCTGCTTGTCTTCTCTTCTCGTCTTCTCTTTAGGAGGCACTGGGAACCAATCCCAGAACCTCCAGTGTGGGAGCAAGGCACTCAGTCGCTTGAGTTGAAACCACCCAACTAGTCAATGCTTTCCTCTAACTAAAAGGAGCCACTTCTGCAGGATTTGGTGATTTCCATTTATGATCTTCATATATAGATAATATTTCCTATCTGATTGTAAGAAAGGTTGTTATCAATATTTTTCTCGATTTGCTTTTCAATCCATAAGCCCAACAATGCATTTCTTCTGTTTCTTTAGGTCTTGTTCTTAGTGACTTTGTAGCACTTCAAGTTACACCAGCTATAGACATTTCTTTTATTTACCCAATGTTGTCTCTGATGGTTGGAAATGTGAATTCCATTATGCTCGTTTCTCAGAAGATATTGCATCTTCTTTTGTTTCTTTCAAAATACTTTATTATTTCAAACTTCTCTACAATGTTAAAGCTCTCTTTTTCCATGCAGAGCTTGGCCATTTTGAAGCAAGGTATTTAGACATATTTGAGATGTTGAATGAGGTTTGCTTTTTATTTTATTTTTTTAATATAAAAGTTTACAAATGCAAAGGCTAGCAAAACACAACCTTGTAAGATAACACACGCAATAAACTGAGGTAGCTATAGTTTTTTGTGTGGATGTGTGCATTTTATGCATTCCTACTCAGCTCAGTTCATCTGGGTGCCGTTTTTTTACATTTACCTAATGTCTTTATGCAGATAAAATCACACACAAGCAAATGTGAAATTGACATTATGCTCAGAGTGTTCCCTAGTATAGCAATTGTGTTGAAACAAACTTAAAATTTCAAAACAAGCATTATAGCAGGACTCACTCTACTTCAATTCTCAAACTTCCTGGTTTTGGAAAATAAAAGTGTTTGTAATGGACTAGGAAACATATTTTACTCTTAAAATTGTAGTAAATCCATTCTCAATAAGGTGGAAAGTGTTGGTAAAGTGGATGTTAAGTGGATTAATTGTTTGATTTGTACTCTATGTCTTGAGTGATTTTTTTTTTCTACCCTCAGCTTTGCAATAATTTAATGGATTGCTAGAAATTACAGTTTTTATTTATAGGCTTATTTATAGGCTTATCCTGTCCTCTTTTATTTCCGGCTTTTATTTCATCATCTATATCGGTATATCATCTCTCTACCATCTATCTAATCTATCTCTATCTAATCAATCATCTGTCTTTCTATGTATTTGCCTTGGACCAATTCAGCAATTTTAAGAAGCTCAGAAAACTTTTGTATTAATTTAAATTTGAAAACTTTTCATTTTAGGTATAATAGAACCAATCTATACATAGAATTTACACAAACTATATGCTTACATTACACATCTTACAATAAGGGGTCTGGTGTTTTAATTATAGAATCTGTGATAAATAAAAAATGGTTGTCATGCATAACAAAGCATATTCTGTTTGATAGCTTTTAGAATTAGAATTCTTACTAGTTGATGGTAAAATATTTAAGTCATTAAGAACAATGATTGACTTTTATTTCTACCATTAAACAAATCCAAGTTCAATAAAACTAAAAGTTTAATTCAAATGACACACATAAATGCAAAAACAGTAATTAAAATTGCCATGCATTGAAATTTTCTGTCGACCAGAAATTCCACTGGTGCTTTTACATCTGTTTTCTCTAATCATCCCTGTGACTCTTCACATGGTAGGAATAAGCCAAAAAAAAAAAAAAAAAAAAAGGAAATAATTGACTTTAACCAATAATCTTTCTGTTAAGAAGCTAAATTTCAAAGATCCCCAGAATTTCAGAAAGGCTGAATTGTGATATGGTACGTATATTCAACACAAATTTCTCCTTTGCCACAGCTGAGTTTTCTTAGGTACTTCACTTTACTTTATATGTTTTGAATGAGCTTAAACAAGTCTTTAAAAAAGGTTAAAAACAATTTTGTTTATTTTCTAAATTATATATAAGAATTAATTTAAAATTCATTAAAATATAGTTTTAAAAAAAATTAATTCTCTTGAGTCCAACAAATGCGGTAAGCTATGTTGATTATTCTTATTTTAGAGCTTGGAATCAAGAAATATTCTATCTGCCAATTAACTGATCATTTGCTGTCTTTGCTGACTGAAGATTGCAACCGATATAGAAGGATATAGGACAATTTTAGACTTTTCTTTAGGAGCTACTCTATCCCTGGGCTGTGACCTCTTTGAAGGCTGAGATTATGCCATTTTAGAAGATTTTGAATTTCCATTGCCTGACAACTAGAGGTATTTATGATGCATTTGTTGGATACATGACTGGAACAACAAGAAAAATCTTTAGGACCAGGGCTGGACAAATAACTTTTACTATTAAATTTATTTTGGAAATTATCTTCAATGTTAAATGACGTAAAATAGAAATTAATGACTTGCATATGTAGTGGATATGATTAGATAGTTAAGAAACTTAAACGTATCTACTAAAAATCTGTTCAAATTAACAAGGGTTCAAAAAGAGACAGAACATAAGACTATTTTATATATTTTATAATCATATCAATAATGAGTTAGAAGGCATAATAAAAAATAAGATTACATACTCACCAGTAACAGAAACTTGAATTCATAATAATAATTTCAAATAGAAATTGTTGAATTTATATAAGGAAAACTGAAAAACTGAGATGTAAAAGAAGATTTTAATAAATGAAGAAATGTACCAAGTTTCTGGATGAGAAAAATGAATACTGTAAAGATGCTAATTATTTACCAATTTGATTATGGATTTAATAAACTTTTCAACTCTTTGGATTTTGATGAAGGGATTCTTCATGTGGAAAAATAAAGGGTGAAAATTGCTAAGAAAAATTTGGAACAAAGACTGAAATATTTTACCAAATATTGAAAAATATTATAAAGCTAAACTAATCAATAAAATTACATTGATAGTCAGAGAAAATAGTTCTGAAAGGATTCCAAGAGACATATAAATTTAATATCTGTGAGATCAGAAACTATAAAGGGTCTGAATGTTATCCTACCAGTACAATTTTATTTTCACACACACTTGTAGAAACACCTGCTAATACACAGTAAGAGATCAGAACTTTATTTTACCCACAGGTAAAACAGACCCCAGAGTTGGTTCCCCATGCTTAGACCCATAGATGCCACAAAGAAAGGCAGATAGATAAATTCTTCTCTTCTTGTGGGGTGGAATTGCATTGTAGGTGAGGGACAGGGGAAAAGGAACTTCTTCACTTATTTAGAAGTGGAGAATATGCACCCCTCCTCCTGGAAGAAGTGTAAAGATCTTAGGCCTTACCCTTTAAAATGTAACTTAATCTCTCTAAGGGAAAGATAAGACTAAGGTCTCCAAGTTTAGGACCCAGGATGTTCTGTCTTTGGAATTGTGATACAGGGGAAGATAGCACTCTGATCCCCTCCAATGGTCTAGCTCAGTCACCCTTTCCTTTAGCACAGGTTCCTGCCCTGGAATGTGACCAGTAGGCTCTCAGAGATAAGGGAAGGTTTATTATTTGTTTGGTGGGAGTAATTCACTCCACCCTTAGAGACAAATGGCTAAATATCTAATACTGGAGGCCTGTGAAAGGTAAATTTTTCTTGTGGAAATAAAACCAGATTCTTTCTATTTTCATAGTATATCAATTGTCATGACTCAGGAGGGCTGGTGTTCTGCAGGAACACAGAGAAATCCAGGGAAGATTTATTTTTCCACAATATATATTAAACATATATTAACATAAATTAAAGTTTTTCAATAAACAGTAAGAGAAAAAAAATGAAATTTTGATTTGGGGAAATTTATCTGAAATGTCTAAAGAGTTAATGTGAAAAACCAGAATATGAAAAGTCTAGAAGAAAATAGATATATAATAAACTAACAAATTTATATATGAGGAAAGATTTTTCCAGACATAAAGGATAATATGAGTGTTACAGCTCTTTTAGAATTTGTCTAGTAGGTCTTCTGGCTTTAGCTGGAAGAACTTAAAAAAATATATATATATAAGAAATCAGAAAGGAAAAGATAAATAGATCAGATTATGTAAAAACATGAAATGTCTATAAAATATTCATATAAGTTAAAAGGCCAACAAAATTATTCCAAAAATATGATGAAGGGATAAATATTTTCAAAATATGGTTGCATTGGTCAAGTATTTCCTACCTTTCTTATAAGAATAAACATGGATGTTATCTTTTTAGAAATTGATTAGTAAACTTATAGCTACAGTCTTAAAAATCTTTATATTCTTTGATATAGGCAATCTAATTTTAGAGATCCATCTTAGGGATATGGATGAAATATGATAAACAGTTTTATGCATGAAAGAGATTCATAATTTAAAAAGGGAAAATTAAAATAAAGAATTTCAACAATACAGATTTTTTATAATGAGGGTATATCCATTTAATGGAATATTATGTAGGCAGTAAAATGATATTTAATACAAGTAGTGCTAACGTTACTAGGTTAGTTGAAGAAAGGTTAAATACAAAATTATTATGAGCACAATCTCAATAATACATAGAGAAAGTCTGGGGGAAAAACTCAAACTTTTATGAATAATTATTTCTCAGTGCTAAGATTATAGGTGATGTTAACTTTCTTCCTTACGAATTTTTTATAGTCTCAAAGCTTTGATGAGAACATAATAATTTATTATCCTGAAAATGTGATTATTTTTAAAGGTAATTATTCAAAGGAGAGATTTTTAGCCTTTCCACTAATAGTGGCATTCAGACAGGGTTCAATTGCTAAAGACCATTCATAGGACCCAAAGTGGCAATGTTTTCACATCTAAGGTTTAGCAAGAAAAGGATACAATATAACAAAAGCATTAAAGTAAGACTATGCATCACAACCAAAGGCTTTTTTAAATATCCAGGGATCCAGACATAAGCCATATGTGAGGTCCAATTGTCTTCCCTCTATATAAGGGTAAGATGGGCACAATACCTCTCTCAGATCAGGAATCACTGATGCATGCAATGAATACCTCAGAATCAAGGAGCCTAGAATGGAGTCTTGGATGTGGTTTCTTATGTGATGCTGGTCACATATCCATATTCTTTCTGTGTAACTAGCCCTAATGGCAGAGGCCTTTGGGGTCTCACCAAGAACAGGTGTAAATCATCATTCTCACTGTTATCAATAAACAATGCTGGAAAACTGGTACCAACTGTCCTGAAATTCCTTGGATTCATGGTTACAAAGCAATATTATTAATTCAAACTATGTTTCATGCCTTGATCAGAGATGTCAAGGAACTTTATCTAAATGTCTAAATAAAGATGTGCAAGTACATCTTTTATTCAGTAAAATAACTCAGGCCAATTCCAGGCCTGTGGGAATTAACCCTCATATCACAGCTTTGAACAGCCTATGATATTGGAAGGAAATGGCCTGGCATGAAGATCAGTCATTAGATTTGGGATGACTATTTTTCCCAAGACAGCAATGAGTGTATCAGCATTCTTTTGGAGAGTAACTGATCCATTAGGTTGATGCAGCTTTGTTTTTTCTTAACAAATCAATTTTATTGATGCATATTAATAAAGCATGAATCCATACATAGTGTACAATAATGGTATTCAGTGTAATCACATATTTATGCATTCATCACTTCAATCATTCTTAGAGCACTTTCATTATTCCAATAATAATAATAAGCAAAAAACAACCAAAAATCATCACCACTCAAACTCTTTATGCTTCCCCTGCCGTACATATCTGCTATCCTACACTCTAGTATATTTGTATTTATATTTTGTAAAAATAGTCTTATATACGCAATATCACCCATATTTGTGTTTTACAAGAGGTTTTACTATCTTATAGAGACCCATCTTACAGTTTTTAGCTTTCATTCTAGTAATATATATGACCTTACATTTTCCCTTTCAGCCACTGTCATACCCATAAAATAGCACTGCTAGTTACAAACACCATGATACGCTTTAACCATTTCTATTCATTTCCAAAGATTTACAAACAAGCTTTTTACCAATTCTGCACGGATTAACCCTTAGCTTTCTATTCTCTACCCTCCTTCTATTTTCTGGTGACCTATATTTTAATTATTAACTCCATGAGTTTACACAATATGTTTAGTTCATAATAGTGCAATCATACAGTATGTGTCCTCTTGTGTCTGGCTTGCTTTACTCAATATAATGTCCTCCAGGTTCATCTATGTTGTCATATGCTTCAAGACTTCATTTCTTCTTGCTGCTACATAATATTCCATCTTGTGTATACACCACAATTTGTTTATTCATTTGTCAATTGATGGACACCTGGGTTCTTTCCAACTTTTGGTAATCGTGAATAATGCCACTATGAGCATTGGTGTGCAGATGTCTGTTTGTGTCTCTACTCTCAGTTCTTCTAGGTATATACTTAGTAATGGTATTGCATGGTCACATGGCAAGTCTATATTCAACTTCCTTAGAAACTACCAAACAGTCCTCCTCAGTGGCTCTACCATTCTACACTCCCATCAACAGTAATAAGCATTCCTATCTCTCCACATCCTCTCCAACATTTACAGTTTTCCAACTTTTTAATAGCAGCCAGTCTAATAGGTGTGAAATGACATCTCATTGTAGTTTTGATTTGCATTGCCCTAATCACTAGTGATATTGAACATTTTTTCATGTGTTTCTTTGCTATTTGTATTTCTTCTTTTGACAATTGTCTTTTCAAGTCTTCTGCCTATTTTTCATCAAGTAGTTTGTCTTTTTATTGTTGAGTTGTATGTTCTCTTTGTATATCATAGGTATTAAACCCTTATCAGATAGGTGATTGCCAAATATTTTCTCCCTTTGAGTCAGCTGCCTTATCACCCTTTTGACAAAGTCCATTGAGGTGCAAAAGTATTTAATTTTGAGGAGGTCTCATTTATCTGTTTTTCCTTTTCTTGCTCATGCTTCCAGTATAAGGTGTAAGAAACTACCACCTACCACAAATCTTGAAGGTGTTTTCCTAGATTGTTTTCTAGGAATTTTATGGTTGCTGCTTTTCTATTTAGGTCCTTGACCCATTCTGAGTTAACTTTTGTATAAGGTGTGAGATAGGGGTCCTCTTTCTTTCTTTTGGATATGGATATCCAGTTCTCCCAGCACCATTTGTTGAATACACTGTTCTGACCCAGCTTGGAGGCATTGACAACCATGTCAAAATCACTTGACTGCAGATGTGAGGGTCTATTTTTGAGTTCTCGATTTGGTTCCATTGGTCAATGTGTCTGTCTTTATGCCAGTACCATGCTGTTTTTACCAGTGTAGCTAAGTAATACGCTTTAAAGTTGGAAGTGAGAGTTCTCCAACTTTATTAATCTTTTTAAAGATCTTTTTGCCTACTCGGGGCCCCTTACCCATACAAATAAATATGATAATTGTTTTTTCCACTTCTGCAAAAAGGGCTGTTTGAATTTGGGTGGGGATTGCGTTGAATCTGTAAATCAGTTTCGGTAGAATTGACATTTTAATGATATTCAGTTTTCCAACCCATGAACACAGAATGTCCTTCCACTTATTTAAATTTTCTTTGGCTTCTTATAGCAATGTTTTGTAGTTTTCTGAATACAAGTCCTATATGTCCTTGGTTAAGTTTATTCCTAAATATTTGATTGTAGGTTTTTCATATATGCACTTTACCATATTGAGAAAGCTTCCTTCTATTTCTATCTTTTGGAGTGTTTTTATTGGGAAAGGGTGCTCTATTTTGTCTAATGCCTTTTCTGCATCAATTGAAAGGATCATGTGATTTTCTTCTTCTATTTATCAACATGGTTTATTACCCTAATTGATTTTCTTGTGTTGAACCACTCTTGCATACTTGGGATAAAACCCACCTGATCATGGTGTATAATTCTTTTAATGTGATTTTGAATTCTATTTTTAAGCATTTTGTTGAGAATTTTTGCAACTATATTCATTAGAGGTATTGGTTTGTAATTTTCTTTTTTTTTTTTTTTTGTAGTATCTTTATCTGGTTTTCGTATTAGGGTGATGTTGGATTTATAGAATGAGTTTGGTAGCATTCTTTCCTGTTCAATTTTTGGAAGAGCTTGAGCAAGATTGGTACTAGATTATCTATGAATGATTGGTAAAATTCACCTGTGAAGCCATCTGGTCCCAGGCTTTTCATCTTTGGGAGGTTTTTTTTTCTCATTTAATAAAAATTTATTGAAGTATACCATACATACATAAACATACATAAACAATAAGTGTATAGTAATAGTTATGAACTCACAAAACTCACACACATAACATTATACAGGGACACCATACATCCTCCTACCAACAATATCTTGCATTGTTGAGAAACATTTTTAATTTATGATTAAAAAACATCATCAAAATATTACTATCAACCAAAGTATCTTACATTTGGAGTATTTCCCCCCCAACACACCCTATTATTATTATAATTATTAATATCTTTTATATATGATCATACATAAACAATAAGCGTATAGTAAAAGTTGTGAACTTACAGAGCAAACATGCATAACATCAGGTAGGAGTCCCATACATCAACCCACTACCAACACCTTGCATTGTTGGAAGACATTTGTTACAAATGGTGAAAGAATATCATCAAAATCTTACTACTAACTATAATCCTTATCTTACATTTGGTGTAGTTTCCCCCAACTCACCCTATTATTATTTTTTAAATATATTTCTATGACAGAAGTTGTAAACTTACAAAACAATCATGCACATGTGCAGGATTCCCATGCAACACCCCTCTATCCACACATCACACCATGATGGAACATTTGTTACAGATTATGAGATAATATCATCAGACTATTACCAGGTCCATAGCGGACATTTGGCACACTTTTTCCAAATTTTGCCATTATCAACACAGTACTTCTTGGGCTTAGATGCATGAATATTACATTATTACTGTTAACCACAGTCCATAGGTCACTCCAGTTGTGTTTTTCCCATGCTTCACCACATTCCCACCACCCTGCAATAGTGATGTACGTCTGCTTTAGCTCACAAAGATCACTCTTGCATCTGTACCCTCAACTACAATTCTCATCCATCTCTGGGTTCACTGTGTTATTCAGTCCCTAGTCTATCTAGCTTTCTTTCACTTGGCATTTACATCCCTAGACTACCCTTTTCAGCCATATTCCAATTTATAAACCAGCTGTTACTCGCTATAATATGTTATCATCAACTCTATACATTTCCACACTTTTACAATAAAGTTAATTAAAACTTCTACATACATTAAATATCAGTAGTCCATCTCAGTCCTCCTCTTATCTCCTTTAAGAATCCATCACCTGCCACCAGGTCGTGAAGATATTTTCCTACATTTTCTTCTAGAAGCTTTACGGTTCTTGCTTTTCTGTTTAGGTTTTTGATACATTTTGAGTTAATTTTTGTATAAGGTGTGAGATAGGGGTTCTCTTTCCTTCTTTTGGCTATGGATATCAAGTTCTCAGTACCATTTGATGAATGGACTGTTCTATCCAAGCTAGGTAGGTTTGACAGGCTTGTCAATATCATTTGACCATAGATGTGAGGGTCTGTTTCTTAACAATTGATTTGATTCTATTTATCTATGTGTCTGTCTTTATGTCAGTACCATGCTGTTTTTACCACTGTAATGAGGTAATGTGATTTAAAGTCCAGAAGTGAGAGTCCTACAACTTCATTTTTCCTTTTTAAGATGTCTCTGGCTATTCGGGATCACTTACCCTTCCAAATAAATTTGATAATCATGTTTTCCATTTATTTTTAAAATGCTGGTGAAATTTTATTGAGATAGCATTGAATCTGTATATCAATTTGGGTAGAATTGACAATTTAATGATATTTAGTCTTCCAATCTATGAGCATGGAATGTTCTTCCAATTATTTAGGTGTTTTTTTTATTTCTTTTAACAACGAGTTGTAGTTTTCTGAATACAAGTTCTTTACATCTTTGGTTAAGTTTATTCCTAAATATATGATTCTTTTTGTCACTATTATAAATGGAATTTTTTTCCTGACTTCTTCCTCAGATTGCACATAACTAGTGTCTTTTAAAGTGTATTTCATCAACTATATGTATAGGTACTCTGGCTTTTTTTCTTTCTTTCTTTTTTTGGTTACTGAATGAATGGAATATTTTTTTGGAAAAAGATCCTTGAGATCCTTGGATCTCAGGTGAGTCTTTTGCAGACAGTGTATAGGTGGTTCATATTTTCTTATTCATTCTACCAGTCTGTGTCTTTTGATTGGGGGATTTAATCCATTAACATTCAATGTTATTATTGTAAAAGCAGTTTTTATTTCACTCATTTTGACCTTTTGGTATTATCTGTCATATTTTATTTTCACCACTCTTTTGACACTTTTAGTTACTTTTACTGATATAATCTTCATTTCTAGACTCTCTTCTAAGCCTTTCTCTCCTGTTTTGTTTTGTTTTTTTCTTTCAGAGTGTAGCACACCCTTTAGTATTTCCTGCAAAGCTGTTCTCTTGGTTACAAATGCTCTCAGTTTCTGTTTATCCGTGTGTATTCTAAATTCACCTTCATTTTTGAAATACAATTTTGCCAGATATAAGATTCTCAGCTGGAAGTTTTTCTCTTGCAGTATCTTAAATATATCATACCACTGTCTTCTTGCCTCCATGGTTTCTGATGAGAAATCGGCACTTAATCTTATTGGGTATCCCTTATATGTTGTGCATTGCTTTTCTCTTCGTGCTCTCAGAATTCTCTCTTTGTCTTTAGCATTTGACACTCTGATTAGTTGATTCTTGGAGTTGGTTTTCTCAGGTTTATTCTGATGGGAGTATGTTGTGCTTCTTGGAGTTGGATATCCATGTCCTTCAATATGGTTGGGAAATTTTCTACCATTATTTCTTCAAATATTCCTTCTGCCCCTTTTCCCTTCTCTTTTCCTCTGGGACATCCATGACACATATGTTTGACATCTCTTGCTGTCATTTATTTCCCTGAGACCTTGTTCAATTCTTTCCATTCTTTTCTTCATCAGTTCTTTTGTATGTTTGCTTCGGAAGCCATTTCTTCAAGCTTGCCAATCCTTTCTTCTGCCTCCTTAAATCTGCTATTATATGATTCCAGTGTATTTTTAATTTCATTTATTGAACCGTTCATTCCCATAAAATCTGCTAATTTTCTATGTATGCCTTCAAATTCTTCTTTGTGCTTGTCCAATATCTTCTTAATATCCTTAATCTCTTTAGCCATCTCATTGAATTTATTAAGGAAACTTCTTTGAACATCTATGACTAGTTGTCTCAACTCCTTTATGTCATCTGGAAGCTTATCTTCTTCCTTTAACTGGGCCATATCTTCCTGTTTCTTGGTGTGGACTGTAATTTTTTGTTGGTGTATTGGCATCTGGCTTACTAGAGTATTTATTCTGGGTGCAGTATCTCTCTTTAGTTTAAGGCTTTCTATCCCCTTGCTCCTAGCTGGTTGCATAGTAGGAGCCAAGGATGTAATTGGTGATGTAAGCTAGGGAGGCCCAAGCTGCCTGCATTGCCCAAGGGACAGATGAAGTTTCTCCCAACTTTCTATAGGGACAGAACCACAGCCATGTGTAATAATCCAAGCTGTGCAGGCCTAAACTCTAGTTGCCCAGAGAGACTGATGAAGCTTCATGGCCCTTCCTTCCCTGTCTGGGGCAGGAATGAAGCTGCAGGTGTGGGCAGCAATCTATGCAATGCAGGTCCAAAATGACCACAGTTACCCCAGCAGACTTCTGACTATTCAGTCTGTGTCAGCCAAATGTACCTGCAGTTACCTGGAGAGGCTGGTACAGGGCCTGCCAGCCTCCTCCCTGCTAGTGGTGGGCCTGAATCCTAGGCTAGGGCTGCAGGTTGATCTGGGTGAAATGTTCCTCTTTGCCAGAAGTGGGGCTGGGGCTTAGGCTAGAGCTGCAATGCAATCTGGATGGAAAGAAGCCGGTCCCTGTCAGCACTGTGATTTTCAGTCCTCCCTGCTTCCCCTCATGCCGGGAGTGGAGTTAAAATGGCGACGACCAGCCTCTTTCTGACCTGGACAGTTTCAAACTTCAGCTTTTCTTATTGTTATACTTTAGTCAGCTGAGTTTACCCATCAGTTACTGAACTGGGTGCCCAACCATCTCTTCCTCCCCATTTTTGGAAAGTGGAGCCTCCAATTCCAGCAGCAGAATAGCTCCTGAGGCAGCTTGTGCAGCCTGTGGAGGATGGGCACTGGCCTCTACAGCATGGAGTGCTCTACTTAGGAGTCTTCTCTGCAGATGGGCAGTCTCCTCCTTCCATTCTTTCAAGGATGTTGCAGGACGCTCTTCTGGTCTTCTGGAGTCCCCAAACAGGTGCATCAGGTAGCTCTGGGTGATTACTAATTGCTCGGTAGCAGGAGCTGACTCTAGGAGCTCCTTACTCTGCCACCATCTTGCTGATTGCAGGAGGTTTTTGATGACTCTTTCTATCTCTTCAGTTGTGATTGGTTTGTTGAGATCTTCTATTTCTTCTAGGTTAAGTGTAATTGATTTGTGTGTCTGGTAATTTGTCCATCTTCTCTACATTGTCTAGTATTTTTTGGCATACAGTTTTTCATAGTATCCTCATAATCTCTCTTATTTCTGCAGGGTCAGTTAATAGCTCCCCTCTAATTTCTGATTTTATTTATTTGTGTCTTATCTTTTTTTCCCTTTGTCAGTCTAGTAAGGGTTTGTTGATTTTGTTAATCATCTTAAAGCACCAACTTTTCATTTAGTTGATACTCTTTATTGTTTTTTGTTCTTGATTTCATTTATTTCTGCTCTGTTCTTTACTATTTCTTTCCCTTGGCTTGGTTGGGATTGGTTTGCTGTTTTTTTCTAATTCTTCCAGGTGCGCAGCGAGACCTTCAATTTTAGGAATTTCTTCTTTTTTAATGTAAGCATTGAGGGCTATAAATTGCCGTCTCAGCACTGCCTTTGTAGTGTCCCATAGGTGTTTTTTTAAATATATATATATTTTAAAAGATGCTTAGATTACATAAATGTTACACAAAAATTACAGAGATTTCCATGTTCCTCACCTCCCACACCTCCCACAACATCCCACATAAACATCTTTCGTTAGTGTGGCACATCACCTGCAATGGATATACACATCCTGGGGCCTTGCCACCAAGCATGGACCATAGTTCACATTGTACACCCCACTCTCTCCCACACAGTTCTGCATGGTATATACTGATGTAAAATGCCCTATATCTGTCGTTGTAATGTTACTCAGGATAATTCCCAATTCCTGAAAAAGCACCTGTAATACAACTGTTTTTCCCTTCCCTGCCCCAAAAGCATCCAGTGGCCACTGACTCCAGCTCACTGTTGTAATTTCTTCCATTGCTTGAATCACATTATGTCTACAACAGAATACCGTTAAGTCCTCTCTATTCTATAGCTCTTCCCCCAATCCTGAGGAGTTTGGGATGGTGATGTCCACTCCACCTCCAAGTGAGAGGGGGCTTATATCCCATGGATATGGTGGATGGGATTATCATGCCTGCAGCTGCAGGCTCTCTCCATTCCCTGGGATGGCCGTTGTCCATCATCGTCTCCTCACCATGTGACTTGGGTGAGTCCATTGAGCTTTAGAGTAGGAGTTGCAGCTCCACCAAGATTCCAGGCCCAGCTGGCACATGAGCAAGCCTGAGGCTCCAGTCTCTGGAAGTACACCTACAAACTCCAGCATCACATATAGGTTTGAATAGAAGGGACGGGTGTACCATGTGCAGGGAAGACTTATTTGAATCCAACTCTGTCACTCTCAGGAGCAAGATTCCAAAGTAGAGCCCACTGAAAAGGCATCAGTCTCTGGAGCTATCCCCTCTTACATAGGACCTGGGTGTCTCTAGAGGCCTCAGGGCCCCTCTGTGTGGGATGATATCCACTTTGGTGTTCTATGAGATCCTACTGAGCTATGCGTATGCATTACCTCTGGGATAACCTCCCGACTCTCTTTGAAGTCTCTTAGCCACATGAACTCATTTGTCTTTACATTTTCCCCCTTTTATTCAAGGTCCTTTTCCAGTTGTATTGCCAGTTGGCACTTGGTATTAATCCCTCGTTGCCAGGGAGGCTCATTCCTGGGAGTCATGTCCCACACTGGGGGGAAGGTAATGCATTCATATGCTGAGTTTGACTTAGAGAGAGGCCACATTTGAGCAACAAGGAGGCACTCAGGTGGCAACCCTTAGGCACCCCATAACAGTAGGCTAAGTTTCAATTACAAGAGCAAAGACTAGTAAGGCTAGTCATCAATAACAAGAACTCATCAGTGGACACTCCTCCTTTGCCAGACACTGCCCCTGCACTCAGGGGACTGTTGCTGCTCCCTTGGAGAATGTGGCACAGCTCTCCCAGCTGGGAATCCAGTATTCCTTCATTTATTGAGTGATTGTCTACCCACTGTGACTATGCCCCACCCCTTGATCATTTGAACAATTTTATATATCTTTCATGCATATTCAGGTGAACTTCCTCTCATGAAACCCCCATCCCAGACACCCACCACCAATGATCCTCTCCTGCCCCCTCTGTAACCCTTCTGTGATCCAAAACTTCCTTGAAGATGAAGCCCATATAATAGCCAAATACAATTATTAGGAAAATGAAATAATAAAGATAAATTTAAATATAAGAGATAAAATACAGGGTAACTTTAAAAAAACACTAGAAATAAAATAAAATTAAAGGATTGGGATGTTCAATAAATGGGAAAAAAATAAAAAAAAACATATATATATTTTACATTTTTCCTTTTATCACTGCATTATCGGGTGTCCAGTCTCTACTATGGCATCTGCTCCCTCTAACTCCGCAGTGTCTCCCGAATTTTCATTTAATTTTCAAAGAAGTTTTAGGTCACAGCAAAGTCACACACGGAATACTAGAGACTCCCATATACCCAACCTCCTTCCCCTTTCCTCACCCTATATTAAAACCTTTTTTATGTGGATGGTAGCATTGTTATAACTGTTATACAGATAGAGAAGCATAGCTACTATATATTGTCAATAGTTTACAATTAGATAGTTTACAATTTAGATGGTAAAGTTTAATAATTTTTGATGATGTTTATATATCCTGTGTTCATTACTGTAAGGTAATGAAAAACATTTCCATGACCACTAAATACCCCCTGTTTGATCTTTTCTGTTCCTTCCTCCCCATCCCACTGGGGCTCATGACACTCCTCTGTCTTGACTCATTGGATGACAAGATTCAAGTTACATGCAACAAGAGGTCTTGACATGCTGATTACCCTCTCCTATTAGGATCCACCCTTGTGCCTAAGAGACTCCCACCTGTCTGTTTCTGGGTGAATCGGTCCTCCCAAAGATGGGGTTCCATCTTCTTCCCACTCACTGTGTGGGTCTCCACTCCCCAACACAACACCTTATGACAGGATGAACACTCACACATTCCCCAGAAGCCTACTCCAGATGCACCCCTTCCTGAATGCTCCCCCAACCTACACCCTAAACCAGTGACACTACCTTGTCATACTGCCATAAGAGCATTCCCACTCCTGCACTTTCAACATCATACCCTCAAATCCTATGTTCACCTAGTCCCCCCTCCCAACTCTCCCCCCAGTATCCTGGGTATTCTAACCTGCCCTTCCTAATCTACCCACCTGTCAACCCTGCACAACCAAACCCAGTAATGTCTCTACCCACCTGCCTATTCTTCAATATGCAACTATACTCTATCACTTTACCATAGATTATGTCCATATGTGTGATGGCTCACAACCTTCTCTTCTCTTTCTCTCCCTTGTTAACTTATCTTTCAGAAAATGGTTCTCAGAGACTGCTCAAATTCCTCAATTCAAATCAGTGAGGTCATACACTGTTCATCCTTCAATGCCTGGCTTGCTTCACTCAACATAAGATCTTCAAGATTCATCCATGTTATTCCATGAGTAATATTCCATTGTATGTATGTACCACATTTTGTTTATCCATTCATCTGTTGATGGGCACTGGGGCTGATTCCAACTTTTGGCATTTGTGAACAATGCCACTATGAACGTTGATGTGCATATATCTGTTTGTGTCTTTGCTCTCCATTCTTCTGGGTATATACCCAGCAGTGGAATCACTGGATCATACAGAAGATCTATTGTTAGTTTTCTAAGGAACCGCCAAACTGTCCTCCACAGTGGCTGGACCATTCCACAATCCCACCAGCAGTGGATGAGGGTTCCTATTCCTCCACATCCTCTCCAACACTTATAGTCTGCTGATTTTTTAATAGCTACTAATCTGATGGGTGTAAGATGGTATCTCATTGTAGTTTTGATTTGCATTTCCCTAATAGCTAGCAATGTCGAGCATTTTTTCATGTGCTTTTTAGCCATTTGTATTTGTTCTTTGAAGAAGTGTCTTTTCAGGTCACTTGCCCATTTTTTAAATGGGTTGTTTGTCTTTTTATTTTCGAGGTGTAGGATTTCTTTAAATATGCAGGATATTAGGCTCCTATCAGATAATGGCTGCTAAATATTTTCTCCCATTGGGTAGGCTGCCTTTTTATTTTCTTAATAACGTCCTTTGAGGTGCAGAAGTTTTTAATTTTGGGGAGATCCCATTTATCTTTTTTTTCTCTTGCTGCTTGTGCTTTGGGTGTGAAGTTCATGAAATCATTTCCTATTACAAGGTACTGTAGATGCTTCCCTACATTGTCTTCCAAGGTCTTTATGGTTTTGGCTCTTATATTTAGATCTTTGATCCATCTTGAGTTGATTTGTGTATAAGGTGTGAGATGGTATTCTTCTCTCATTCTTTTGGATATGGATATCCAGTTCTCCAAGCACCATTTGTTAATGAGGCCCTTCTCTCCCAACTGAGTGGGCTTGGTGGCCTTGTTAAATATCAGATGACTGTATATATGAGGATCTATATCAGAACTCTCAATCCGGTTCCATTGGTCAGTATGTCTATCCTTGTACCAAAACCATACAGTTTTGAGCACTGAAGCTTTGTAGTATGTTTTAAAGTCAGGTAATGTGATACCTCCAACTTCATTTTTCTTTTTCAACATGTCTTTGGCAATTCGGGGCCTCTTACCTTTCCAAATACATTTTGTGTTAGTTTTTCCAGTTCCTTAAAAAATATAGTGTTGATTTTTATTGGGATTGCATTAAATCTGTAGATTATTTTGGGTAGGATAGACATTTTGATGAAGTTTAGTCCTCCCGTCCATGAACAGGGAATATTATTCCATTTATTTAAGTCTTCTTTGATTTCTTTTAACAGTGTTATGTAGTTTTCTGTATATAAGTCCTATACATGTTTAGTTAAATTCATTCCTAGGTATTTGATTCTTTTAGTTACTATTGTAAATGGTGTTTTTTTTCTTGATTTCTTCCTCAGAATGCTCATTATTGGAGTACAGAAATGCTACTGATTTTTGAGCATTGATCTTATAGCCTGCAACATTCCTGAACTCCTTTATAAGTTCTAGAAGCTTTGTTGTAGATTTCTCAGGGCTTTCTACATATAGGATCTTTCTACATATAGGATACATATGTCGTCTGCAAATAATGAAATTTTTACTTCTTCTTTTCCAATTTGGATGCCTTTTATATCTTTTCTTGCCTCAGTGCTTGAGCAAGTACTTCTAAGAGTGGTGATAGGAGTGGTGATAGTGGGCATCCTTGTCTTGTTCCCGATCTCAGAGGGAAGGCTTTTAGGATTTCACCATTGAAGATGATGTTAGCTTTGGGTTTTTCATATATACCCTTTATCATATTCAGAAAGTTTCCTTCTATTCCTATCTTTTGCAGTGTTTTTATCAGGAAAGAGTGCTGTATTTTGTCGATGCTTTTTCTGCATCTATAGAGATGATCATGCGATTTTTTTTCTTTCAATATGTTTATGTGTTGTGTTACATTGATTGATTTTCTTATATTGAACCATCCTTGCATACCTGGGGTGAAACCCACTTGGTCATGGTGTATAATCCTTTTGATATGTTGTTGAATGTGATTAGCAAGTACTTTGTTGAGGATTTTAGAATCTAGGTTCATTAGAGAAAAATTGGTCTGTAATTTTCCTTTCTTGTGGTATCTTTGTTTGGTTTTGGTATTAGGGTAAAGTTGGCATCATGGAATGAGCTAGGCAATATTCCTTCTACTTCTATTTTTTGGAAGAGCTTAAGCAGAATTGGTGTTAGCTCTTTCCGGAATGTTTGGTAGAATTCAGCTGTGAAGCCATGTGGTCCTGGGCTCTTCTTAGTTGGGAGGTTCTGGATGACTGAGCCTATCTCTTTATTCGTAATTGGACTGTTGAGTTTATAAATTTCTATTTTCATCAGTGTAGGCTGTTTGTGAGTTTCTAGAAACTTGTCCATTTCCTCTAAATTTTCGTTCTTGTTGTCATATAATTTTTCAAAGTATCCTCTTATTATAGTCTTTATTTCCGTGGGTCAGTAGTGATATCCCCTTGCTCATTCCTTATTTTGTGTATTTGCATCTGTTCTCTCTTTTTCTTTGTTAGTCTGGCTAAGGGTTTGTCAATTTTATTGATATTCTCGAAGAACCAGCTTTTGGTTTTGCTTATTTTTTCTAATGCTTTCTTATTCTCTTATGGTCCCCCACCATAATTGTAGAGGCGTTTATTTCTCCACTTAGTTTTTCCAGAGTTTGCCTCATGTATTTTGAAGCACCCTGATTAGGTGCATAAATGTTTATGATTGTTCTCTCTTCTTGAGAGATTAACCTTTTACTAATATATAGTGTCCATCTTTGTCTCTTACAATAGTTTTGCATTTAAAGTCTATTTTGTCTGATATTAGAATAGCTACTCCTGCCCTTTTTTGTTAGCTTGTAAAATTGTTTTCCAGCCATTCACTTTCAGCTTCCTTGAATCTCTGGGTTGAAGTGGGTTTCTTGTAGACAGCATAGAGAGGGATCATATTTCCTTATCTATTCTGCCAATTTGTGTCTCTTGACTGGTGAGTTTAATCCATTAACATTCAGTGTTATTACTCCCAACGAATTTCTTACTTCAGCCATATTTTCTTTGGGTTAATGTATGTCATATGTTGTTTTGTTTCTGTTTTTGTCTTTTTAGTTGTTTTTAAACTCTCCTCCAACTCTCTCTCCCTTGTTTTTTCCTTTCAACTTATAGAACTTCCTTTAGTATTTCTTGAAAGGCTGGTTTCCTATTGGCATACTCTCTTAATTTCTGTTTATCTATGAATATTTTGAACTCTCCATCATTTTTGAATGCCAGTTTTGCTGGGTAAAGAATTCATGGCTGGAAGTTTTTTCTTTTAGTACTCTGACTATGTCATACCACTGTCTTCTTGCCTCCATGGTTTCAAATGAGAAATCAGAACTTAATCTTATTGTGCTTCCCTTGTATGTGATGGTTCTCTTTTCTCTTGCTACCTTAAGTATTTTCTTTTTGTCTCGAGCATTGGACATTTTGACAAGTATATGTCTTGGAGTTGGCCTGTTGGGATTTATACTGTTTGGGGGTGCGCTGTGCTTTCTTGATCTGCACATCCATCTGTCTCAACAGGGTTGGGAAGTTTTCAGCCATTATTTCCTTCAACACTCTTTCTGCTCCCTTTTCCTTCTCTTCTCCTTCTTGGATGCCTATAATGTGCATGTTTGTGCGTTTTGTGTTGTCAGTTAAATCCCTGAGTCCCTGCTGGATTTTTTCTGTCTTTTTGTCTATCTGTTCTACTATCTGTTTGATTTCAGATGTATTATCTTCTGCATCACTAATTCTTTCTTCTGCCTGTTCAAATCTGCTGTTATGTGAATCCAGCGTCCTTTTGATTTCTTGCATTGTGCCATTGATCACCATTATATCCGATATCTTTTTATGTATGTTTATAATTTCTTCAGTGTGTTCTCACAGTGTCTTCTTAATATCTATAATCTCTTCCTTCACTTCATTAAGTTGGTCCATGATATTTGTTTGGACAGCTTTGATTAGTTGTTCGATGTTCTGCATCTCTTCCTGGTTTTTAGTTTGTTCATTGGACTGGTCCATGTCTTCCTGTTTCTCAGTGTGGTTTGCAATTTTTTGTTGCCCTCTAGTCATCATTTTATCTTGATGGGTTTATTTGGTTGATTAGCTTCTCTCTCTGCTTTAAAGTTTTATTTAGCTCGTGGTTTTTTTGTGTGTGATAAGTTTTCTCTTTGACACTTTTTCTTCTTATTTTATTTCCTTGCTTCTTCCTATGTTCCCTTGAAGGCAAAAGATTAGGACCTGAGGAATCAAAAGATGTGAGAAAGGAAGGGTAATAGTAATATTGATAAAAGTTAGAAGACTTAGTGAAATGAATATTTAGCTAATGTAGGCAGTGTAGAATAATAGGAAAAAAAATTTGAGTACTTACCATGGACTGGGCAACCAAATAGAGGAATATATATATAATGATTTAGAAGGCTAGAATGATGAGGAGGGTGAGAAAGAGTAAAGAAAGGGCTGAAAGGAAAAAGTTAATATTAATTAAAAAAAGAAGAAAACAGAATAGATAGAATAGAAATTGACACCCTTAAGTTGTGGGCTTATGAAAAACCATGGTTTGTAAGAACCACAACAGAAAGCAGAAGGCAGAAAGATGAGGGAAGCAAAAGAGATAGCTTGGGATATAAAATCAATATAAACAGAGAATGGGAAATCACTGAAGAAGTACAGCAAAGAAGAGACAAGCTAGCAGCACCTAATTAAAAAAAAAAAGAAAAGAAAGAAAGAAAGAAAGAAGAAGGGGGGGGAGGAAAGAGGAAAGAAAAGCAAGAGACAACAAATCAACCAAGAAAAATGAAACAACCACACAAGCAAGCAGTCAAACAATCTAAGGAAGAACAGTGTTCCTTCTTGGGCCCTTGTGGAACCTCTCAGCCTGCTTGTACCTATCAATCAATTGCTCTCAAGGTTCTACCTGCAGGCTTTGAGGCAGATGTTAGCTGTTAAACTATATTAAAAAGAAAAATTCATTTTTTATTTTTCAAAGTGACTTTTTTTTTTTGGCAAAATAAGGGACCCAAAATATGTCCTCTTTTGGACCACCCCCTTCACTGAGGGGACCCTAACTAGGCTCAAGGACACTAATCAAGCACTTCCCACTTCCTGGCCTCCCCAGGGCAGCTGAAGCAATTCTAGTCAGTGCAGAACAATAAAAATGGCTGAGTCCGCTCTCTCTGGAGCCAAGCCTGAGTATCACCGGGCTATTGGGTAAAACAGGCTTCCTCAGTAGATTCACCTCTCCCCTCAGTCTGGCGCTGTTTCCAGCCAGCTTATCTGCTCCCCAAAGCTATGAGGGGGTCCAGGTGGCCAAATTAACAGAAAGGAAACCCCCTTTCCACCTTCTGTCAGAACCCTCCCACTCTCGGAGAATGCTCTCTCTCAAGGGCTTGTCGGTGGGGGGTTGTGGCGTTTCCCTGGGCAGCTAGGTAAGTCATCTTCCTCAGCAGATTTGCCACTCCCCTCAGCCTGGTCCTGCTTCAAGCCAGCTATTTTGTTCCCCAAAGCTGCAAGGGGTTCCAGGCAGCAAAATCCACAGAAAAGAAAGCCTTCTTGACCCTCCACCAGAATCCTCCCACTCTCCGAGAATGCTCCCTCTCACCAGTTTGCAGGTGGGAGTCACGGGTCAAACCAGCCTTATTCCCTGAGGGTGGGGCTCAGCCATCTGTGTTAACCTCTACGCGCAGGGTTAAAACTCATGAATCTCCACCAAGCAATCCACACCGCCGAGCTGCCTGCAGATAGATGTCCCAATTTTCTTGTTCCGTGCGCCCACGGCACAGACCCCCAGGCAGGACCCTGTCCCCAATCAGCCATCCTCAGAGAGCTAGTCAGTGAGTGCCCTCCTAAACTGACGCCATTTTCGACTTTTCCCATAGGTTTTAATACGTTGTCTCTCATTTAAAGTCAGGAAATATCTTCTCAGTCTCAAGATATTTGCTGACTTATCTTGCAATTTCTTCTGTGACCCACTGATTGCTTTAGAGTGTGTTGTTTAATCTCCATATAGTTATGAATTTTCCCTTATTCTGTCCATTATTGATTTCCAGCTTCATTCCATTATGATCAGAGAAAGTGTTTTATATAATTTCAATCTTTATAAATTTATTGAAACTTGTCTTGTGACCCAACACATGGTCTATCTTGGAGAAGGATACACGAACACTTGAAAAGAAAGTATAACCTTCTGTTTTGGGGTGCAATACTCTACAGATGTCTGTTATGTCCAGTTCATTTATCATATTATTCAAGCCTCTGTTTCTTTATTTATCCCCTGTCCAGATATTCTAGGCAATACTGAGAGTAGTATATTGAAGTCTCCAACTATTATTGTAGAGACATCTATTTCTTTCTCAGTGTGTGCTTCATGTATCTAGGGGCACTCAGGTTAGGTGCATAAATATTTAGTATAGTTATTTCTTCTTTTTGAATTGCCCCTTTTATTAATATGTAATGGCCTTTTTCATCCCTTATAAGAGTTTTGCATTTGTAATCTTTTTTTTGTATTACAAATATTAGTATCACTACTCCAGCTCTTTTTGGTTACTCTTTGCATGGAATGCCTTTTTCCAACCTTTTACTTTTAACCTGGTTATGTCCTTACATGTCTACATCTCTTGTAGACAACATAGAGATGGCTCAAATATTTTATACAATCAATCTGTCTATGTCTTTTGACCGGGGATTTCAATCCATTAACATTAATGTTATTACTGTAAAGACATTATTACTTCATTTCGTCCCTTTACTCTCTGGTGTCACATTGTTCATTGTTGTTTTTTTACCCTTTAGTTTACCTTTTCTACTAATCTTTATTCCTTAACTCTTCTCCAAATCTCTCTTCCTTGTTTTTTCCTTTCAGGCTTTAGCCCCCTCTTTAGTGTCTCTTGTAATTCTGGCCTTTTGTAACATTTTCTATCAGTTTTTGTTTATATGTGAACACTTTGAACTCACCCTTATTTTTGATGGACAGGTTTGCTGGATACAGAATTCTTGGCTGGCAGTTTTTCTCTTTCAGTACCTGAAATACATCATACCACATTTTCTCACCTCCGTGGTTTCTGATGAAAGGTTGTTGCTTAATCTTATCAAGTTTCTCTTGTATGTAATTCTTTACTTTTCTCTTGCTGCTTTCAGAATCCTCTCTTTATCTCTGATATTTGTCATTCTGAATAGTAGGTGTCTTGGGGTACTTCTA
This sequence comes from Tolypeutes matacus, assembly GCA_026826555.1. Taxonomy (NCBI): domain Eukaryota; kingdom Metazoa; phylum Chordata; class Mammalia; order Cingulata; family Chlamyphoridae; genus Tolypeutes; species Tolypeutes matacus. The sequence continues at coordinate 11,707,714 of JAKSZT010054466.1, read as the reverse complement.
TTCTGATTTATTCTTTTTGGGGTGCTTTATCCTTCCTGGATATTGATATTTATGTCTTTCATAAGGGTTGGGAAGTTTTTGTTCACTATTTCCTCAAATATTATTTCTGCCTTTTTTCCATTCTCTTCTCCTTCCAGGACATCAATAACATGAATGTTTCTGTGTTTTGCTTTGCCATTCAATTCCCAGAGACTGTTCTATTTTTCCCATTTTCTTCTCTTTCTGTTCTCTTGTATTATCCAGTTCAGATGTTCTGTCTTTGAAATTACTAATTCTGTCTTTGAGCAATTCAAATCTGCTCTTACATGCCTCTAATGTATTTTAATCTCATCCATCATGCCTTTCGTTCCCATAAGGTCTTTTAATTTTCTTTGCAGGCTTTCAAATTGTTCTTTATGCTCACCTGTGTCTTCTTAATATATTTCATTTCTTTAGTTATATTTTCTTTAAATTCTTTTAAGTGATTTAGGAGAGTTGTGTGATTATTACTGATTGTCTTCAATCCTTTATTTCTTCAGGATATTTTGTTAGCTCTTTTGACTGTGCCATCTCTTCCTATTTCCTATTTGGTTTATTATTGTTTGCTGATGTCTAGGCATCTGAATTGGTGAATTTACTCTAATGGCCACTTTCTCTCTCTTGCCTATTGTTTTTTTTCCCCACAGCTCTTCTCTGATATTTCATTCAACTTATTCTAAGTCTTTAAAATTGTGTGAATTAATTTATCAAAATCAGGTCAGAGACTCACTAAGGGGTGCAGATTTTGTCCCAGGGGTAGGATGCAGAGAGTACCATAAACAGTTTTTATTTTTCCATGCAATTTCCAGATCAGTCAGCAGATGGCACTTACCAGTGCACCTTTCCACCAAGGTGTTTCAGTCTTGGCTTTCCTGTGTTCCTGTGTTGAATATCTATATCAGACATTCAAAGCAGGGTATGCTGGCCAAATTCACTGAAGAAAGCCAATTTTGTCATTCACTTCCAGAGTCCCGGTGACATCATGTGGTAGCTTGAAATTAGCCATGGTGAAAGTAGTTACACAAGGAAATCAGTAAATGCTACAAAGCAGGGCTCTCTTCCCCTGGAAAACTGGTTGTTAAATATTTACCACTGCAGTGTTTATAGGACATACTTTCTTTCTTATTCACTGCTATATGCCTAGCATTTAGAGAAAGTGCCTGTCACATACCGAATAGACACTCCATAAGTTTTGTTACATAATTGAGGCTGAATAATATCACTCAGAAATAAACATTTGTTTTCACTTTTCTTGAAGATCTTCCAGGATATACACTTCATCACCAACTCAGAATCCTGTTCCTAAAATGTCAAGAACTCTCATATAGTTAAGAACTATACTTTTTTACTGCTTAAAGTTTAACATTTATTTTAAACCTTCTCAGTAATTTATGAAGTGGTAGAGAATGTGTAATTTTCTGGTTACAGATTATTTGTTACAAGAAATCCTCATAGAAAGCTGGAAGAGATGCAGTCTTGTGTTGAACGTTACATTAAATCAATCTCTCAAGTGGAAAGAATGTGTCACAGCTGGTTTGTATTAGTGACATGGCCACCAGGTTATACCATAATGTGAGTTTAATATAGGGAAATGGCAATCAATAAGTTTGAATAGCCAAATCATAAATCTATCCTGCGTCACTCTGGAGCTGCCTCCACTGATATTCATTCAGTGCTTACCAGAAACTGAATAGGAAGAACTTTTATTTTGGTGTTTGGATTAGAATTATGCAATTCTTCTCTCAGTTCACCTCCTCTTGCTGGAAAGTTCTTTCTCCTAAGAATGGTTAACAGGTCATTTGACTTTTTGCCAAATCAGTTACTAGATGTACAATTAAACCACTTGGTTCATGCTAATATGACTTTACAAATTTCCTCATATGTATTGTTACCTCTGAGCCAGTCAATGACACAACTCCTTTAAGAATTCCACTAGTATCATATAAGGCAGTGATTCTCAAATTTTGGACAGCATTTATGTCACCTATGGAGTTAGTTTTAAAAGCAACATGAAAGATTTTTCTGAAGACACCTTTAATTTCTCTTCAATTGAATTGCTGTAAAGTACTTCACTTGCATATCTAAAAGAAGAGAAAAGATATTAACTATATTAATTTTTCAAAAAGATTTATTTTATTTTATTTATTTATCCCCCCACCCCTGCCGCTTGTGCTCTCTGTCTGCTTTCTGTGTCCATTCGCTGCACATTTCCTCTGTGTCTGCTTGTTTCCCTTTGTTGCATCATCTTGCCACTCCAGCTCTCTACGGTGAGGGCTGTCAGCTCTCCATGGGTATGGACCAGCTTGCCACTCACCAGGAGGCCACGGGAACTGAACCCAGAGCCTCCTATATGGTAGACAGGAGCCCAACCACTTGAGCCACATCTGCTTCCCTAACTTTATTAATTTTGGTTTCTCCATACCTCTAAGCCTCACTTTCTATTACTCAGTGAGTCCTATAAATTCCAACTCATTAAGGTCTTTCAAAACTGTCCCTTTCTCCATCCCACCTTCCTGCCTTGGTTAATGCTGTAGATTTTGTGATACCCCCCTATTGGTTTCCTTACTTATAGTCTTTATTCCTTTCAACCCACCGTCTTGATTGCACAGTTATTATTCTAAAATACATATGTTTGTATGCATAAAAGACAATTTGTCAGTGATTCTTCAACATATATGTAACAGTGTTTTCTACTAGGTGTAATACACAGTACAAGTGGAACCAAACCACATTTCTAGGCAGGACATGGATAAGCATGAAAAGTAGTTACAAAGGATTGCAGGCACAAAATGGCAGAGGAGGAAGTTTTATAATCTCTCCCTCCACTAGAAACATGAAAAAGATGGGAAAAGATTTGGAATTAACTAGGTGGTTAACTCTGGAACCAGAATGGACATTTAGAACAACTACAGGGGTGCCAGAGGAAGCGAGAGGCAGACAAGAGCCCAGATTTTGTAAGTGAAACACAAACCAGTGACCAGCCCTCATAGCCTCAGCCCCACACCAGCGGCTGTAGAAATGGCTGTGGATGTGGCAATACAGCCTGGAGTCTGTAAGTGGCTGGCTGGGACAGGAGCTGGCAGAGGAAACTTCTTCCCCTAAAAATTGAGGAAGAGGGTCAACGTGAGTCAGGGTGCATCCCTGAGAGAACACTGTGGGAGCTGGTCTCAGTTTCAGCCCTTTGGGCAGCAGCGCTTCCAGCCTCCCACCAGCATTCATCTTAAATACTTAGTGCACCTTCTCTGGCTGTTTTTTTAATTTTCTTTTTCCTTCTGTGTGGGCATTTCCTGGTCTGGCAGATCCCTGACATAGACCCTAGCCTAGGTTCAGCTCTCTCTGCAGCAGCGGCTTCTGACCTCACACAAGTATCTACCAGGACTTAGAGAGCTACTGAAATTTTTTGTTGGTAGAATTTTTGTTTCTCTTACTTGTGTTGTTCAGTCTGGCAGGTCCCTGAAGGTGCAGCACAGATTCTACACTTGGTTTCTCTCAGAAATATCTTCTGGCCTTATAACAGCATCTTCCAGGAGATAAAGAGTTAGGGCACCTCTTTTTCTTTTTGCGTGGTTGTTGTTTTTCTTTCTCTGTTTTGAACTTATGGTTCTTGTAGACCCTGGGAGGGATGAGCAGGAACACTGGTCTAGGCTTCAGCTCTGACACAGCATCTTCTGGCTTCTCAGCAGCACACAAGAGACATGGAGAGGCAGAGCATTTCGATTTTTTACCTTTTTTGGGGGGAGGTTGACTGTTATTATTTTCTCTTCCCCTCCCCTTTCTTTTCTGCCTTTCATTCACCCTTTTTCTCTTTCTTCTTCTTTTTCTTAGTCTGGCAGACTGAAGAGTGGAAGAACTAGCTTTCCAGAGTGACCACAACGTAATATCTAGAATGTCAAGTTCTCAACAAAAATTCACAACACATACAGGAAGAAAGGAAAGTATGACCCAGTCACAGGAAAAAATGAATTTGATAGAAAATTTCAGAGGAAGCACAGTCTATAGAATTACTAATAAAAAATCTTAGTGCATGTATGAAGTGTGACTATATCACAATAAAATGGCTATTTTAAAAGAGCTCTTCAAATGGAAATCAAAATCTTAGAGCAACTCTTATAAATAGGATCAATAAACTAAAAAATACTTAGGAAAACTTAAGTATCTCATCATTTCTAATGTTTATATTTTGAAAGTTGGAGATGGAGTACTGTATTAACATCTACTATCAACTCTGACAATTGGCTTAAACTTTTCTATTCACTAGATGCCAAGAGTAAGTACTCTTATCCTTTATATTTCTTTTATTTTTTTTCAGACACATATTGTGATTATAAACTGCTATGCTCTTCTAACAGTTCAGATGAGATAAGGACTAATATTACTGCACATTTCTTTGAGCTTTTGTGTATCCATAACTTTTATGTTTTCATATTCTACTCTCATTCATTTTTAGGTAATGTCTCTATATTAGTCAGCCAAAGGGATGCTGATGCAAAATATCAGAAATCTGTTAGCTTTTATAAAGGGTATTTATTTAGGGTAGACGTTTATAGTTACCAGGCTATAAAGCATAAGGTACTTCCCTCACCAAAGTTTGTTGCCACGTGCTGGGGCAAGATGGCTGCCGATGGCTGCTAAGATTTTAGGCTTCCTGGGTTCCTCTCTTCCCAGGACTTGTTTCTCTCTGGGCTCAGATGCTCTGCTCCTCTACGTGCTTATTCCTGGGCTCCAGCTCAAAACTCCTAATTCTGTGCTTTGCCATGTCTTTTCTTACCGATATGGTTTAATCAAAGCCTTAATCGTTATTTAATCAAGTAAAAATGAAACCTCTGATTCCAATACACTCTAATATGCCCAGAGGGAAAGACCTTACAAACATAATACAAGATTTTTTTTTGGAATTCATCAATAATATCAAACTGCTCCATCCCACACTCTGAATTCCAAAAAGACATTACAATATTCAAAAAACCTTATTTCAGTAAAAACACTAAATACAAAATCATATCATAATTGGTTTAAAGAAATACAGTTTGTCTTGGGGCAAAGTCCCATCTGGCTGTAGACCTCTGAAACTTAAAAAACCATTTATCTGCTTCCAATACACAAATGGACAGACAAAGGATAAACATTTTCATTATCATAGGAGAAATTGGGAGGGAAACATGAGTCATGTGTCCTCTACAGTTTAGTAAACCTGCAGAATGTACTGCATTAGATGTCAAAGTCTGAGAGCCATTCTTAAGACTATGGTTTCTTCTCCCTGGGGCCTCATGAGGATCCACCTTTTGCACAGGCTTGCCCAGTGGCTATTTTCTTGGTTTCATCTTCATCAAGCATCTGGGTGTCGACCAAGTTCCAGACCTCATCCTCCAAGAGCATTGGGGTGATTGCCACATGTTACCCAATCTTGGGTTAGAGTCTTAACCCTCCTATTACAGTGAAGTAAAGACAACATCTTTCCTAACCTTTGGCATACAGGTTCAACCCTCTCAGAGCAATGAGTTGACCAGCTGGCCTTCCCTAATCCATGGGGGACAAGTGCACCCCTTTCAGACCTATGGGATGCTGACCTTAACCACTCTAATCCTTGAGGAATGTGCTTCACCATCTCTGTACCCTGGCATGGCAAAATTCTCCCTGTACATCGGGTGGGAACATCCACCCTCTTCAAATGCCAGGGCAAACTCATCCTCTTTGTACACATGGGTGGAGTTCCTCTCTTGGCCCAAGGCAATGTCTTAATTCCAGATCTCAGCTTCCATGGTTTTCCTCTTGAAGTCATTTCCCCTTCAGTCTTTCCCTTCCATGTCTGTTTTATTCCAGGCTGACAATGATTTTGTTCATACAGCTCTATACAAAAGTTTGTTGGCTTAGCATGCAGGGTGCAGGGGTCCACGCCATCAGACAGTAAGACTTTCCACAAGTCTTTCTTAGATAACTGCATTTTTAATCCTGATTTACAAGTTCCAAGCTTAGTTAAGTCCTCAAATGGGGCACTATTGTCTTGGGGCTTGATTTCCAATGACTTGAAAGTTCTGGAATCAGTTTCTGTTTTCTTTGTGCCCAACAGTTCAGTTCTCAGTTTATCTTGCTCATCTAGCATTTTACTATAAGCTGCAAGGAGAAACCAAGATACATTCTCTGAGTTTACTTTGGAAAGTTCTTCAGCTAAATGCCAAGGCTCACCATTTTCAAATTCTGCTATCCTTAAAACACCAGGAGTTAATCTTGCTAAGTTCTTTGTGACTTTAAGCCATGGATTGCCTTTCCTCCAGTTTCCAATAATAGTTTCATTATTTACTTCTAAGGCCTCATAATACATCTCTTTAGAGTCCATATTACTATAAACAGTCTCTGTACAGGCCTTTTCTATCAAGTTTCTCAGAATTCCTCCAAAAAATAGCCCTTACCCATTTATAAAACCATTCCAGCATTTTGGTAATTGCAAAAGCACTTCCCCTCTCTCTGGTACCAAATTCTGTATTAGTCAGCCAAAGGGATGCTGGTGCAAAATACCAGAAATCTGTTGGCTTTTATAATGGGTAATGATGTGGGGTAGAAACTTACAGTTACCAGGCCATAGAGTGTAAGTTACTTCCCTCACCAAAGTTTGTTGTCACGTGATGGAGCAAGATGGCTGCCTACGTTTGCCAAGAGTTCAGGCTTCCTGGGTTCCTGTCTTCCCAGGGATTGTTTCTCTCTAGGCTCAGCTGCCCTGCTCTCTCCACAAGGCCAGCTGTGGACTCTTAGGCAACTGGCTCTCTCTCACTCCCTGGGGCACTATTCTTTCTGGACCCAGCTGCTCTGCTCCTTTATGTGCTTAGCCCCTGGGCCCCAGCTCAAATTGCAACCTCCTTTCTCTGTGGTGTGGTTTCTGTGTGAGTCCCCACCCACCAAGGGGAGACTCAAAGTCATACTGACAGGGCCCAATCAAAGTCTTAATCATCATTTAATCAAGTAAAAAAAAAAACCTCTGAATCCAATACACTCTGCTATGCCATGAGGAAAAGAACAGTTTATAAACATAATTCAATATTTCTTTTTGGAATTCATCAAAAATATCAAACTGCTACAGTCTCCAATTTCCAAGAGCAAGTTTCTGGGTAGTGGTAAGGTCATTGGTAGTTTTGGGTAAGTTGTGAGTATATGAGGAAAGAGAAAGACTCGCTAAGACTGAGCTTCTATAGAAGCATAGAAAAATAGACTTTTCTAGGGCTGAAGGACCTCAGAAAACATATGACTCAGCCCTTGAGTTTACAGTTGAGGAGAAGGAGTCAGGGAGATTAAATGATTCATCCCAAGCAATATGATTAGACACTGTCAGAGCCTGGGTTAGAGGCAAATTTTCCTGACTAATAATCTAGAGCTGTTTCTACCATACTTTCCCTTTTGTAATAAATTTGCACCAAAGTTAATGTGTCAAATTTAGGATGTATATAAATAATTATTTTCAGTATGACATATAGTTACATAGTAGGTGTTTCCATAAACAACCCATCCCAAATTTCTTTTATGTAGTCAAATATAATTTTTATTTTGGAATAAAATAGCTTGAAAAGGCTTTTGAAATATGATGTAAATTAGTTTTGGTCCAAGAATAATTATGTTCAATGATCTTTTTTTCTGTTTTAACAGAATTAAGATGTTAGAGAGTAGGAAACCAAAATTGTCTCGAAAGAGAAAGAATAAGTACATTGATCAGCTACTATAGGTAGGTCACTAAGCAAAGGCTTTCACTTATCATTTAATTTTTTTTCAACAGCTTTATGAATAGGCATTATCTCTGTATTAGTCTACTTGGCTGCTGAAAGGAATATACCAGAAATGGTTTGGCTTTTACAATGGGGATTTATTAGCTTACAAGCTTAGTTTCAAGGCTGAGAAAAATGTTGCAATCAAGACATCATCAGGCAATGCTTTCTTTCTGAAGACTGGCTGCTGGTGATCCTGGACTTCTCTGTCACATGGCAAGGCACATCACAGGCACCTGCTGGTCTCTCCCTTCTCTTCTGGGTTTCATTGCTTCAGCTTCTTGTTTCCATGACTTTCTCTTTTTTCCCTCTGAATTACATTCTCTTTTAAAGGCCTCCAGTAAGAGGATTAGGACCTACCCTTGACCACACCTTAACTGAAGTAACCTAATCAAAGATCCCTAACTAAGGTAGCCTAATCAAAAGGCCCTACATACAATAGGTTTACACCTCCAGGAATGGACTTGTTTTAAGAACATGATTATCTGGGGTCCATATAGCTTTCTAACCTAACCACTCTCTAACATCTAGACCCCAAAATGACATGTTTTTTCTCTACGTGAAATACATTTATTCCATCACAATATCCCCAAAGCTGTAATCATTTCAGAAACAATATTAAGTAAAAAGCCTCATCAAAATTGGTTATAGGTGTGGTCTGTTCTGGGAACAATTCCCCTCCAGCTGTGGTTCTATGAAACTTAGAAAACAAGTCATCTGCTTCCAATATAAAATGGAGTGAAAGTCATAGGATAAATCTCATTGCCATAGGGAAAATTTTGAAGGAAAACAGGGGCCATGGGTCCCAAACAATTCCAAAACCCTGCAGGGCATACTCAATTAGATTTCAAGGTCTGAGAGGAATCTATGGAATGATGTCCTATAGACTTGATGGAGTGGTGGCCCCACGTTTTCCAAGGGTTTGTCCAGGAGCCACGCTCTCAGCTCTACCCTCATTAAAGCATCTGGGTAGTGGCCAGCCTCTCTGCAACCCTCCAGGCATCAGAGAAACTGGGGTGGTAACACTCTTCTTGAACAACAGGGCAGGATGCCTGCCTTCTCCAAGATTCAGGGCATACTCACCCTTTCCATATACACGGGTGGATCTGTTCTCTCGGCCCGAGAAGATGTCTTCGGTCCAGACATTAGCTTCCATATTTCTGCCTTTGAAGTCATTTTTCTGTCAATCTCTCCCTTTTCTGTCCTTTTATTCCAGTCTGTCAATGGTCTGTTCATACAGAGCTTGCAAAAACTTGTTGATGTTTCAGGTAGTACCCAGGGGTCCAAGCCATAAGACAATAGGACTTTCCACAGATCCTTCCTGGGTAACTGCACTTTCAATCCTGACTTGAACTGAAATGCCTGACTGGTTCCATGCTCAGTTAAATGCTCAGATGGAGCACTGTTCTCTGGGGACTTGTTTTCCAGGAGCTTAGAATTTTCCATATCATCAGTTTATGGTTTTCTGTGTCCAGGAGTTTGGTTCTCAGTTTATCCCTTTCCTCTTGCATTTTACTATAAGCTGCAAGGAGAAGCCAGGCTGAACTTTTCACATTTAGATAGGAAATCTCAGCTAAATATCCAAGCTTGTCACTTTTAAATTCTGCCTTCTATCAGATACCAGTACTCAATTTTGCCAGATTTTCTGCCACTTAACAATAAGGGTCACCTGTTTTCCCATTCAAAATGACACATCCATGATTTCTGTCTAAGGCTTCACTGGAAGTACTTTTAGCATCCATATTTCTACTAACAGTCTCCTCAAAGCAATCTAGGCCCTTTCTATCAAGCACTTCACAATTCATCCAGAAACTACCCCTTACTCATTTACAAAGCTGTTCCCATGTTTTTGGTATTTGCACAATAGCAGCCCACTTTCCTGGTATCAAAATCTGTTTTAATCTGCTTGGCTGCTGAAAGCAATGTACTAGAAATGTGTTAGCTTTTACAATAGGGATTTATTAACTTACAAGCTTACAGTTTTAAGGCTGAGAAAAATGTCCAAATCAAGGCATCATTGGGTGATGCTTTCTTCCCTAAGACAGGCCTGCAGTGTTCTTGGACATCTCTGCCACATGGCAAGGCACATGGCAGCATCTGCTGGTCTCTCCCTTCTCTTTCTGGTTTGGTTGCTTCAGCTTCTTGCTTCCATGACTTTTTCTTCTCTCTTTCTGAATTACATTCTCTTATAAAGGATTCCAGTAAGAGGATAAAGACCCACCCTAGCCATACCTTAACTGAAGTAACCTAATCAAAAAGCTCTACTTACAATAGGTTTACACACACAGGAGTAGATTAGCTTTAAGAACATGATTTTCTGGGGGATCCATACAGCTTAAAACCAACACAATCTCTAATGTACATGTAAAATAACAAGCTTACATAGGTTAAGTGTAACAGTTCCACGGTGACACACCTGGAAATTGAGGAAGTGGTATTTCACTGAAGTAAAATTTATGAAAGAAGGGAATGTATTACTGACCTCATGTTTGTGCAGTGCTGATTATTCATATGAGCTTGTTCTTCTTTACCCTAGCATGAATAATTACATAATGTTAAGAACAAAAATGGCATGGGCAATCAACAACTAATTGATTGCTTGACTGAGTCTGCTTTGCTTTTATTCACCAACTTCTTTTTAATGTAAAAGAGTTACTTAGCCTCTTTCTGTCCTCAACAAATTGTTAAGAATAACTTAGAGTTCTAGTATTTTATGAGTTTATGTGTTTTTAAAAATTAATCCACTAAGAATTTCAGATTTTCATGAACAACATAATGCTTATGCCATTGAAAAATTTTGTTGAATATTCTGATTCTATTTTCTATTGAGGAAATATTTGAACATTATAGAAGCTAGTAATTTTCCAGATGAATTGCCTGATTCATGTTCTATTTAAAAAGACACTGATAAGTAATTTAAAAACAAAATAGAGGTGCATGTTTGTTTGTTTGTTTTTTTTTTCATGAAAGGGAAGGAAGAGAAATATATATTATTTTAAAAAATGATATATAGCGATTTCCCAAAAGCTTCTATTAAGAGAAAATTTCAGGGAGCAGATGTAGCTCAGTGGCTGAGTGCCTGCTTCCCAGGTTCAAGGTCCTGGGTTCAATCCCAGATGTCTCTTAAAAAAAAAAAGAGAGAGAGAGAATGTCCAGGTGCATGAGAACCCAAATGTAAACTGGATTGGAAATTAATATGTAGCAGTCAGTGAAATGTTTCTTCAAACATTAAGTGAGATATAATGTTAAATATGCCAAATCTTACTAGCATTTTATCTAGTTTAAGATCTATTTAATCATAACATTAAAAACAACAAAAAACTGAGAAGCCCTTCAATCTTTTTGAGACACTTTTTGTACTTATTTTAAGAACACTTCCTAAGAGAAATAATGAAAAATGGAAAATGTACCTTCACTGTCTCTTTCCTTCCCTTTCTTAAACATATATTTCTTTAAGCACTTATCGTAAAAGGCACAATGTTAGATGCTCTGAGGGAATTTAAAAAATGGAAAGGACATGATTCTTGTCCTCAAATGACTTAGTTTAGGAGGGAGAATAAGACAAGTACACATATAATTGTGATGCAAGGGGAAGGGTTTGAAAGTTCTCAGAAAAGTGGTAAAATATCTGACTGAATTTTGATTGAACTGATATTGTAGTTTATAGATGTTAAGTCATCCAATCATTAACATAGAATATCTGTCCTTTTATTCATACTTTTTAATGAACTTTAATAAAGTTTCACATAATACTCCATAAAATGGACATTCTTTATAAGCTTAATTCCAGCTTATAGTGGTATTGTGAATAGATCCCTATTTTGTAGTTGCTTATTGCTGGTTTTGAGGAATGCTTTTGATTTTTGCAAATAAATTTTATAAAACATGTTGATTTATTTTAATGGCTTTAATAGGCAGTTTATTTTGGTACGTGTTTTTGGCATACAAGCTTTATGAAATTAATGAAATCCCAAATTTTCTATACCTTTTTTCAAAATTTTGTTTTGTTTTAGTTTTTAGTTAGTAATAGGTATTTAATGTTGTCAAATTGTTTTCTGCATCATGGACAAATCATTTGATTATCTGCTTTGCATCCAGTGAGGTGGTGAATTATATTTGTAATCTTTTCTGTTATTCAATAATTTTTGTAACCCTGGGATAAACCTTACTTGATCATACACTGTTGGATTTGGTAGGCAAGTGTTATTTAAGATTTTGGCATCTGTGTTCATAAGTGAAATGGTTCTATAATTTTCTTTTGTACAGTACTTAACGAAGTTTGGAATCATGGCTACACTGTCTACACTAGCATCCTAATAATCTATTAGGCAGCTTCCTCCAACTCTTTTTATAAACTATGGAACAGTCAGAATAAGACAGGTTTTCCTGTTTCTTGAGAGTTTTTTAAATTTAATTTAATTTTATTTTTCTTGAAAGTTTTGAAGGCTTTCCCTGAAACCATCTGGATCTGAGATTTTCAATTACTTTAATGGTTACTTGTCCATTTGAGTTATCTATATTTTCTTGCACCAATTTTGGCATTTTATGATCTTTCCATAAGATGTATCCATTTCATCTAGGTCAGGAGTTTTTAAATGGTGGTCCATGGACCCTCTGTGGAAATATTTCAGGAGGTCCATTAGCTTGAAGTGAAAATTCAATAAAACATTATTCTTGCAGGGATGTGTGGGTGCAGGTGTGATGTATTTATTGAATAATACACAGTGGACTTAGTAAGGGGTCCGTGATTTTCACCTGACTGGAAAAGGGTCTGTGGAACAAAAAAGGTTAAGAACGCCTGACCTAGATTATCAATTTTTTAGCATAGAGCTTTGCTAAATGTATCTGTTTATTATTTTAAAAATCTCTGTGGTGTCTATACTTATTTGCCTCTTTTTATTCCCTATTTTATTTTCCTCTTCTATTCAGAAGAGAGAAAAATGACAGTGGGTTGAGCATACTGACAAAAGCTTTATGAACCAGGTACTGTGGGAAAGGCAAGATTGCAAGAACAAGGGTAGTATAAATAGAGAGAAATATATGAGCAAATTTAGAGAGGTGAGAAATAATTTTTTTTCATAATGAAAGGAGTAGATAGAAAACTATTCAGTTTGTTTGGAGCATAGAATGAATACTATCAGGAAGGGACTGGGAGGATAATTACTCTTTCTGTGGCTTTAGCTTCCACCTTGTCCTTCTTCCTTTCATGTCCACATTTACTGATATTTTGCTACTGAACAGAGTTAGTGGCTGGGTAAGGACTCTAAGATTTGCATTTCTTCTCATGGCTTCTGTTATAATTTCTACTATGATAACTTTCACATTTAGTCTGTGAATTCATTGAAAGCATGGTATGTCTCTCCTTTTACCATTGTAGGCCCATTGACTACTCTTCACTCAATATGTACTGAGAATGTGCTATAAGCCAGGAACCCTGCCAGATGCTTGTAAAAAGAAGGGCATGACTTCTGAAAAGATTATAGTATCAAATTGGTTTTGAGTGGATACTTGAATCTCTGTCTTAAGCCTTAATTTCCCTATTATTCCTAGTTAAGACTTTATTATCTCTTGCCATTATTATTGTAATAGGTCCATAACTGTCCCTCTCTCTCCAGGTTTTGCACCAATCCAATCCATTCTCTACACTTCAGCCAGAGTTGATCTCTGTTTTAAGCTCCACACCTGTCAGAAATTTTCATCTGGATGTCCATGTTGATGTGTGAGGAAAATGTATCTAAAACTAGCTTATCATCTTCTCTAAATTTATTATTCTCCCTGTTTTTTTTTTTTTTTATTTCTAATGATTGTACTATTCTCTTCCAAGTGTTTTAAGTTCAAAATCCCAGTCATCCTTGATGCTTCTCTCTTTCTTGACTCTCCACAGCCAACTAATTGATACTTTTCTTGATCAAGTGTCTTTCATGTCCTCAGAAATGTTCTAGGACTTTATTAATGGTTATTTCTACCTTCATTTACTTTCCTTCTAATGCATTCCACACATTTCTCCCAAATTGAAAGTCCCCAAGTCCAACCCTGATCATGTTACTCCATTGCTTAAAAACCATTGCTGCCTAGCCACTGCCAAATAAAATCTACCATTTTTTCTCTCCCTACTCTGCTGTAGGTACTCTATACTTCAATTATACAATGACTTAAATATGTCACTCACATTCTTACTTCTATGTCTTTGCCTTTGCTCTTTAATCCACTTGTGATATCTAGAAATTTCTGTCTCTGCAAGTTCAGATCTTTCCATTATTCAAGAAAGGCCTTTCTCAAATGTTACTTTTTTCACAAAATCTTTTCTGATGTCCTAGCTTTCTTTATCCCCACTGAATAACGATTGCCTCTATTTAAGCCATCTAATGTTTTCTAAATTGCATTATAGTAATTTCAATATCTCTCTATTAAAGTTTGGATTTTATTCAGCAAATATTCACTCCCTTTCTCTTTCACTCTTGAGGAAGTGTATTTCTCTGCTCCATTGATGTTGGGATTAGCTTTTGTCAATAGAATGCTAGTAGACCTGACATGAGCAGAAGTTTTCAACATGCTTGTGTGGTTTGGCCAGGACATTAGCCATAAGATAATGGCTTAGGGAAGACATGCAAAACAGAGTTAAACACAGTCTGTAGCTTGGAACCAAGCTTTGGTGAACTACTGCTCAAGGCAGAGCCACCCAGCTGAACCTAGGCTAGATTACCTGAACTAAAGGCAACCTGCAGACCCATGAGTGTAAAAATAATTGCTTGCTGTTGTATGCCAATAAGAATATTGTGCTTACGTGTTATACAGAAAAAGTTAATTAATATACTATCCTATAGCACTCAACACATTTTTATTGAAAGCCTACTATGTCCCAAATGCTATCATAGTTGCTAGGAATACAATGATCATACAAAAACCAAGCATGGTACCTGTCCTCAAGGAACTTACAGTCTATTTGAGGAAACAGTAATTAATCAAATTACATACTTCTAGGAAATTATAAGACATGAAGTCAACCTACCCAGGGGCTGCAGAGAAGATTTTCTGAGGAAGTGGTTGTAACTGAAAATAGAATGATAAGTAAGGGTTTTTGAAGTAAAAGTGGTAGTGAAGCAGAGAGGTGATGAACTGGGGCTGAGGGGGTAGGGAAGGTAGGATGAGGTGGAGAATAATGCTCTTGTCTTCCAGACAGAGGATATAGTCTGTGTAGCAACCCTGTGGAGATAAGGCATATGGCATGTTCCAGGACCTTAAAGAAGGCCACTGTGACTGGAGCTCATAGGTTAAGGGTGCTGTAGAGGTAGGATCATACAAGACCTTGCTGAAGATTTTGGGTTTTATCTTAAAAACTTTCAGAAACCATTGAAGCTTTTTAAGCAGTGACATGATCAAGTTAGTGTTTTCAAAATAATACTCTGGTCTCTGGATGGAGAATAGGTTGTACAAGGGCTCTGAAGTGCACTATGCAGAGAATGGTTTGGTGAATATATCACTTATCAGGTTAGAGATGATGGTAGCCACACTAGAGTTGACACAGTAGGGATAGAGAAAAGCAGATGGCTTCAAGGTATCCACAGGAAGTAAATGAAACAGAACTTCATGATGGCTACTTTGTGGGGTACGAGGGAGAAAGAAATGTCATGGATGATTCTTAGGCTTCTTGTTTGTTTAAGTAAATGAAAATTGGTTCCATTTCCCGAGATAGGAAACCCTGGAAGTATATTGAGTTTGCGGGTGAGTGTTATGCTTATTTGTGAAGCCCCAGTGAGTCACTTCACTTGAAATTAAAGTTGAGATGTTGAGTAGGCAGTCTGGAACACAGAGTAGGTAGTCTAGAACTCAGAGAAGAGGTCTGCATTGGTGATAGAAATTTGACTCATCTGGGAATAGGTAATAATTGATGTTGTCTAGGGAGACAAGGTAAGAAAAGACGGATCAAGATGGAATCTTGAAAAAGTCCTATGTGTAGTTATTAGATCAAGGAAGATGAGCTTATGAAAGAGACTGTATTAGATACCTAGGACTGCAATAACAAAAGTACCACAAATTGGGGGGCTTAAAACAACAGAAATTTATTCTCTCACAGTTCTGGAGGCTAGAAGTCTGAAATCAAGGTGTCAGAAAAGTAGATTCCTTCTGGAGACTCTGAAGAATCTGTTCCATGCCTCTTTCCAATCTCTGCTTCTGTCTTCACATGGCATATCACATGTGTATCTGTGTGTATGTGTGTTTGCATTTGTCTTTTCTTATAAGGAAGACAGTCATTGGATTAGAGACCACTCTAGTCTAGTATGACTTCTTCTTAACTAATTACATCTGCAAAGACCTATTTCCAAATAAGGCCACATTCTGAGGTTCTGTGAGGGTTCAGGCTTCTTGGGATCCTCTCTTCCTGGGGCTTGCTTCTTTCTGGGCTCAGCTCCTCTGCTATGTCCACAGGGCCAGCTGTAGACTATCAGGTGAACAGCTTGTTCCTCTTCCCAGGGCTTTTTATCTTTCCTCATGACCAAGCTTTTCTGTGTGCTTATTTCCTGGGGCTCCAGCTCAAAAACTCCAACATCAAAACTCCAACTCTGTTCTTGGCCATGTCTCTTATCTGTGAGTCCCCACCCACAAAGGGGCAGGGACTGAACACCCTACTGACATGGCCCAATCAAAGTCCTAATCATAATTTAATCAACTAAAAGTGATACCTCTGACAAACCAGTTTACAAACATAATCCAACAACTATTTTTGGAATTCTTAACTAATGCGAAATTGCTACAATGAGCAATTTGATTCTGAAAGAGAGGTGCATGATACATCTCTCTTGGAAAGGTATGTGGTATCAGGAGAAAGTTTTTATTTCTTAAAATGAGATGCTCTTGAACATGTTTAAATGTTAATGGGAGTTACTGAGTTGGGAAGAAGGTCTTAACTATTCAAAAAAGATAACAGCTAGTGCAAGGTAACTGGGAAGGTAGGCGAGATCACATCCATAGCCCAAGTGAAAAGATTGGTCCTAGATAAGAAAGAGGTGTAATAGGAAGGAAGAAAGAGTATAGCTGCAGAGATATAGGTAGCCTTGTGGATATAAAAGTGGGGATATGAAAGAGTTCAGATTTGATGTACTCAATATCCTCTTTGATGTAGGATACAAATTCATCTTTTGAGAGTTGGCGGTGGTGGTAAGAAGTGGTTTGACCTATAAAATTGTGCGTTGCAAAGTGTAAACCATAATATAAACTACAGACGATGGTTAGTAGCAATGTTTCAATATGTGTTCATCAATTGTAACAAACGTACCACACTAATGAAAGATGTTAATTGGGGAAAGTGTGGGAAGGGGAGAGGATGGAGTATTATGTTACATAAATGATGTAACATTTATGTAATCTAAAGCATCTTTAAAAATAAAGAAAAAAGATACCTATCCTTTTAATTCACCACTTCAGTGTATACCCACTGTTAAAAAATATTTCATTTGGTATATATGCCTCATAAAATCATATTTCTATTCAATAAATTAGTACAATATTTAAAGAAAAAAAGAAGTTGTTTGACATTTGAGGAATATGCAAAATGTTTTCAAACCTCACGGTAGAAAGCAAACTGAAGAAAGAAAAGTAGAAGAATTTCTTGGCAGAGTTGTGTCCATTTGAATTTGGATATCTTGAATTTATCCTGATATCTATCTGTCTTACTACATGAATGTCTTGAACATGGTTTGGTATAGGCAACAACAATATTGGGGTTATACACTATTTGTTTTCTCTATACATATGGAGGAAAAAATGAATAAGTCAAGCTATTTTTGTTCATTAACAATACTTTCTGAAATAACATGCCATGAAGTTTAAGCTAGCTGAAAAGGAAAACAAAAAATGTAAAGAGCTGATGTGTTAGCACAGATAGAGTGGTTAGTTGACTGGAAGTCTCCATGAAGTAAAAGAAAATCTATTTTTGGTGTGGGTGTACATGTTAATTGGAAGAAGTGGAGTTTGAGATCAGAGAACGGAATTATTGATGTAATGATATTTAAGGTGAAGCAGTTTCTGTTGATGGTAAATTCAAGATGAAACTGTAGGAGCAGATTGCTGAAGTTGAGGGAATGAAAATGTGACTAAAAATGAAGTAAAAAATATTGAATTATCCAGGAGGATGGCAGGAATGAGGATGGAGAAGATATAAATAAAATGCCAAAGGTTTTGATAAATAGGGGGAATGATCAGGAGCTTCGTAGATGAGAATGAGTAGAAGGGGGGAAGGGCAAAGATTTAAAGAAACACATTTTTAAATTATGAAATTTATCACTTATTTAAAAGAAAACATAAAATGCATATGTTTAATTCAAAACACAATGAAACAAGAACTAATGATCCTATCACAAAGGAGGAGGATGGAATCTCTCCATCCACCTCCAATTCCCTTCCTATCCATCCTCACTGCAAGATATTCACCTACCTGAACTTCGTGTTACTCATTCCTTTGGAGTGGATTTATTATTATTTTTAAACAGAAGGTGGGGAAGAATTTTTTGTAAGTGACAATGGGGAGCAAAGAGACATTAACCCCACCTGCTGACATATGAGCTGTTAAGAATATGAAGTCCAAGGCAAAAAACCATATGACTTAAGGCAAGGAAGTGGAAGGAGAGCTTAGAAAAAAAAAGAGTGAATACAGAGGAAAATTTGCTGACTGTGGAGCCATAGTTTCAGAAAACAGAAGATTCTATCTCTCCTACAAAAGTTTTAGGAAAGAGGTAATTAAATTAAAGGACCGACGGGCACATATTCACTCCTTGAATGTGCACATTACAGTAGTTTTGGCACTTCTTTTGCCT
The DNA here is from genome assembly GCA_026826555.1 of Tolypeutes matacus. NCBI lineage: Eukaryota > Metazoa > Chordata > Mammalia > Cingulata > Chlamyphoridae > Tolypeutes > Tolypeutes matacus. The sequence continues at coordinate 11,689,137 of JAKSZT010054466.1, read as the reverse complement.
ATGGAATGATGTGTCTCCACACTCCTAGTTGGGGTCATAGAGAATGCTAATTATAAAAGAGAGCTGGGGTTAATGTCTCTGCCCCATTCCTTGATTCATTCCTGTCCCTTCTACTGTTGTTTGTAGGTGTACTGGTAGGGGTGACATAATAAATTGCAATTCCTGGGTTTCTCTGTCCTCTGGTTTCTGATGGGTCAAGAGGGCTAGAGGGCCTGAGGAGAAAAGGGTTGAGGTAATTTTTTTTGCCTGCTCCCTTCCTGTCTCTGTGCCTTACAGCCACAGCACTAGTTCCTTCCCTTAGCTTTCAGGCTGAGTAAATTCACATTCCTTCCTTTCCCTTAGCCTGCCCACACTGCCCTTCATTAAATTCTCTTTAAATTTAAATTTGTCTTACCAGCTTAAGATTCCTTTGAAGAAATTAAAAGAATGGTACCAACCACAGAGAGAGGCTTACCCAGAAATTACCCAGGTTGGACTAGATGAGATGAGGGGACACCTCTGAGCATGTAGTAGGAGGGTCTCCGTGCAAGGACAGGCCTTTATATTTATCATTTAATTTATAATTTTATTTTATTACTAAAACAAAATAAATTGAGTCCTCTAATTTTCTCTATTATAAACTAAAACAACACAAATAAAAGGTTAATTACTTATAACAATTTATCCTTAAGATAAGTTTTTACTGCATACTTTAACCAAAGAGCTCATCATATTTCATGAATTCCTTCTGATGTTCCAGCAATAAATTATGATTTAAAAAATGTTTCAAGGTCAAGTAACATTGGCTAACATGGTTATACCATTACCTTCAAGCATCCAAAGTTGGCCACCTGGAGCCCACATCTTGTTCAAACCTCCACATAACCTGTCTTTATATGAATGATTATCTCTAACTGCTGTGTATCTCTCTTAATCTATTCCATCAAGCAGCCCACTCTGGCTTTCCAGAACTTTCCATTGGGCCCTCTAGAACTCATGGTCTCTCACCAATAAATTCTTTTACATCTTTAGTCTCTTCTATGAGCATTTCTTTTGCCTTCTTACTCTAACCGAAAACTTTTCTGAAATTAGTGTTTTCTCCTTTGCGTTTTCTCCCCATACTTAAAAGACCTCAGAACCTGGAGTTGGTGTCCTTGGAAGTGGGTATCCTTGATGACTTACCTTGTTGTAGAGATATTATTTCTCACTATTATCTTTTAAATTCTTCCCCTCCTTATTCACCTGGCAACTATCCTAATTTTAACTCATTAAACATCACTAGATTCCTGCAGCAGCCCCCTGACTGAAATCCCTGCCCTTAGTGTGGCTTCCTTTCAATCTCTTTCAATCTATTACCACTGAGATATTGATCTTTTTAATCATGCCATTTCCTTGCTTAAAATCCTTCAGCGGCTTCCAACGGATTTCAAGGATAAAGTTCACATTCTTTAATTTAGCACATAAGGCCTTTCACGACCGCATTTCTCTCTATATTTTCAGCCTTGTTGTCTGCCACTCCATTGCATTTACCCTTTGCTCCAGTTATATTCAGCTATTTGTAGTTTTCTGCAGTTCTCTAGAGAACTAGACAACTTTCCAGGACACCCTCTTTCAAGGGTGAGTCAAGTATACTTTTTCTGTGCTCCTAACACTTTTTGAACATCTTCATCTATCATAGCACTAACCGCACTGTACTATGGTCTTTGACTTACAATTTTGGAAGATAAACACCATAGCTCAGTTGGATTTGAATGTTTGTCAAATAAATGAATAAAGACAAGGATTACTAAAGCTGCCCTATCAATATTAATAGAGCATAATTTTGAGCTGTTTTTTTTCTCTCAGAAGTGAGTTGGTTTATTTTCTTTCTGTTGGTTCTTATGAAGTTAAGTGCATGTTTGTTTTAGGTGGTGGGTGTGCGTGTATCTGGGTGTGTTTTGTGTGTTTTAGGTTGGGGAGGATGCAGGGAAGATTTGTTTTCCTTAAGAAACCCACAAAACCTGACTCCCAGGAATGGTGGAGAATAAATTCCTGGGACCAGATGCTGAAAAGATTCCCAGGACTCTGTCTTGGAATGCCCTTATGGAGTAGAATTAAAATACCCCAGGTTCTTTGTGTGCATTCTTTTGTCCAGCCATCATATCACCACAAGGCTCTCATCAACATCTAAATATAATCAACCAAATTTACTGTTCACAGAAATAACCCTCAGAGATTTGACATGGACTATCCAGTTAATGAGGATAACGTGCTTAGAAATCAGACCGGCTGAAAAATTAGGCAGTGAAGGTGTCTTTCATGCTCTTCCCTTTTCCTGAAGTGTCCTCTACTTGATTTTCTGTTTGGCAAACTCTGATTCATTCTTTAAGACTTCCTTGAATTCCCTGGGCTGACATAAGCACCATCCCTGGGTTTCTACAGCATAGTGTGATAACTAACTCATAGCACGTACTGAGCTGTAGTGTTTTCAGACATATCAGACTCCCCTAGACTGTAAGTCCTTCATGTACAGGGACCATGTTTTGTATTTCTAATTTTATCCCCAGTTCCTAGTATTATGTCTGGAACATAGGAGAAATCAATTAATATTGGATGAAATAAAATCTGTTTAAGATGATGGTTTGTATAGCTTGACCAGAGAAATTATTTGCATGTACAACAAATATATACTTGTTTAAATGAAAATAACATACTCTGCTTATAGAGAATTTGAAATCATAGAAGCATACAAAAAAGAAAATTAAGATGATCTATAATCTACCCAAGATTAATTACTGATAACAACTTGAATACTTTTGTGTACATACAAAATCTGAAGGCCTAATTTAAATATTTATGCCTAGTTTAAATATTTAGCTTAATTTTAGTGTGTCAGATGTAATCAAGAAACATAAAATACAAAGCACTCTTAAGGAATCAAATACTCCCTTGTGGGAAAGGAGTTTCAAGGACAGGAAGACATGTAAGATTTTTAAAAAGAAGTTCAATATGGGGAGTCATTTAGCCTTGAAAGAGCTATTTTCTCTGTATGAGTGAGCATTTTATTCTGAAACCAGATTTTATTTGTATAGGATTAACCTTTTCACATTTTTCTATTTTTTCTTGTTTTACAAAGATTGAAGAAATCATCTATTCATATCCACAGGGATTTATTTATCCAGCTAATTAGCAGAGGGATATTTAGCAGCCAAGGCAAAGAAGAATGCATCTGAAATTTTGAGTAGATGTTCCCAAATGTCAGTTTCTCTGGGTGAATACGATTAATCTTCTTGGCTCTCTAGCCTCATTCTTGGGGGATTTGGCGACAAGTGACAGATTCTTTGTATCCTTCCTTCAATCCCTCACCACTATAGTCCTGGTATTGGGGTTAAAAGGTAAAAAGAACAAGCACCATTCTTTAAAAAAAAAAATCTCTAGTCTTTCAGGGTTGACACTGGAGGGAAAATCTTCCCCTTCTTAGAAGAATATTCATTCATCATTGCCCCTCCATATAGTGAGCTCAGAGAGCTGTTTCCCCTCTAAGAGCCTTTGACATTCCAGACCTGGAATAGAACCAAGGACTTCTCTTACTTTCCAGCAGGATAGCTGAGCTGGGCCTAAAACATTTTAAAAGCCTTCCTAAAGGCTTGAGGAAAACAATGGGGTGGTGGTGGTAAATATAGAAAGTAAAATGCTAATAGCAACTATGTCTTAAGTTACTTGACCAGTTAAATGAGGGTCTTTGGCCACACCCCATTCTATATTCTCAGGCTTCCTCTATTTGGTAGAAGGTATTTTAACTCTTGTTACAACTTCAAATATTTCTCCACTATTGAAATCAGTATCCCAAATTCTACCTTCCAGATTCTTTTTGTTCGTTTGTTTCAGAAACGTCCTCTTTGATTTATACTTGACAACTGACTTGAAAATCTCCTACTTCGTTGAGGTCCCTGTCCTCTATTCTCCACAATGGTCTAAATAGCAAAAATAGCAGTAACACTTGTTTGGGAATGGTTGGTGTAGAAGCTAAGACTTCCATAACACTTACTACATGCTGGACACTGTTCTAAATAGTTAACATAATTATAACACTATAAATAGTGCAAATATATAACACACAACTAAGACCAACTATGTAATTTGCAGGCCAAGTGCAAAATGAAAATTTGGAGCCTTTTGTTAAAAAATTAAGCATTCCAAGAGAATGACAGCAGAAATTAAGCCTAGTGCAGGGCTCTTCCAAACACAGGGGCCCGTGGAACAGCACAGGTCATGGGCCCATGAAGCTGGCTATGCACATCATACTCCCAAGTTACATAAAAGATATAAAAATACAGAAGCTTAGGATTCTTTAAAAACTTAACAAACTCTAGGCCAACTGGTCTGTCATTTCAAAAGAAAGAAACCATTTTATTTCACTGAAGCTGTGAGCCTCTTATTTTGAATAGGTTGAACCTAGGACAGTGTGATGAATGAGAAGGGACTAGCCTACACCTGGGGTGGGGTGTTTGGTACTGTCAGATGAGAGGAGTTCTAAGCATGCAAGTAAAAAGGAAAAAACAACAACAACATAACAACAACACAAAGGATGTTGCTGTCCTGAGGTAGAAGCCAGCTGTTGCAGCCACCTGTTGACCAATGGGAGAGTGTTTCATCTAGTGAAATTTCTAGGAGTGTATGACAGCAGAGAATTTCAACAGGACCAAAGGTTTATGGAAGGTGCAGCAATGGTGGAAATATAAATATAGGAAAAGATAGTCGGGCTGAATACAAGAGAAATCAGGCTGTGAGTCCCAAGCATCAAATAATCTCTCCAGAAGACAGCATGGACCCAACTGGACCTGTTCACAAAACCAGACTTGGATGATGGTTTAAAGTCAAAGCCACCAGATAAGAGTAATCTGCTACTGTAATCCAAAAGACTTGGGAAGCTGTGGTGTTGTTGTGTTCTACTCATGGCTTCTCAAATTTTAATGTGCTTAGAATCACCGGCCAAATTCCTATCGTGAAGATTCTGTGTCAGTAGGTTTGAGGTGGGATCGAGTTTCTGCATTTCTAACAACTGTCCAGGTGACATTGTTGCCACTGGTCTATAAGCCAAACTTTATGGAGCAAGGGTGTACCTGGTGATATTAGGAACAAAGGGAGCATCATTGCAGGGACTGAAAGCTAAGATCACCCAATAAAAGGGAGAAGATAACAGTTTGTGAAACTTCCCAGGAAACCTTTTTCTAATTAAATCTAAGAGAGAAAATGATACGAAGCTGGATTTCCTACAATTTTGAAGGTCAGACTGTCAAGAGAAATATTATTTGTTATTAGTGGCTTGTGTGTATGTATGACTTGATTGTCACGAATGTTGGAAACCTGGAAAACAGAAACTATAACAAAAACCTAAATGGAACTATGAAAGTTTATCATTTCACAAGAATCAACCAATCGCTACTGTTAAAAAATTCAAGCTCAAAGAAAAGTAAAAGAGACAAAATGAGAAAAAAAAAAAAAATTATGTGCAATGAGAATTTTAAGGAAGTTGAGTATGTAAATATTGGAAGGTTTTTGTTGGCCCATTTTGAAAAGAAATAAGCTAGTGGTCAATAGACATGATCTACTGCTTAGAAAATCATGTTAAGTGAACAGAGCAAACATGCATATTACAATAAACCAATACAAGGAAAGGTGCCAGTTTCTTTTATATCTTTGCTCTCTACCTATATTTTCTGTAACTATTTTCCTGAAAGATCCAACAGCTGAAGATGGAAACAGAAATACGCTGAAGAATGCTTTCACCAGAGTGGAGACAAGATCATACAACATACCTGTTACCGTAATCCAAAGATTAAAAGAAGTTATTAATGTATCATTTTAATTTAAAAGGGCATAAAGGACTTCTAGGAAGATGGAGGATTAGAGCGGCAGAAGGATCACTTCTCTGCTGGAAAAAATAGCTACAGGACAGGTGGAGAATGTCCCAAAAGCTGCTCTGGAGTTCAGGGCACCAGGGGAAGGTGAGACACCATCCAAGAGGGAGGGCCGAAGGAAAGGAGTCTCAGCTTGAAAAATCCCATGAGTAAAGCTGCAGCAGTAGCAGCTGGAGCCCACCCCCCACCCTCCAAACAAACAGATGTCTGTGGGCTGCAGCCGCTGGGGACTGCAGTGGCTGGGGATTGAGGGGATTGCAGGGACCCTCTTCCAAAATAAGGGGAGAGGGAAGAATACAGCCTACGGCAAATTCGGATTTTGGCCAGCGAACTTGATCTGCTGTATTGAAGGGATCGCACACTTCCAGGCTGGCTGGGCTGCAGCATTATTTGCACTGAGAGACAGCAGAGAACAAAAGATAATTTTCCTTCCCAAACACCCTCCCTACTGCCCTGGGCTGACTGCTGAGGAGGCAAAGGGAGAGGGGGTATGGCTAACCAAGGGAGGAGAATAGCTTCTGAGAAAGTTTGTTTGTGAGGCTTGGCCAGGCCTGAGGACATTGCTTCTGCACCACCCACCAAGGAGTTAGACTGAATGCGTTCCCCACAAGCACCTGGAGTCTGAGCTGAGAGGTGTGCCCAAGAGTGCCATCTGCTGGCAGACCAGAAAAGTGCATGGAAAGGGAAAAAGTAATTATAGATAAACAAGAGGCAAGCAGGTACCTTTACTGCTCCCCTCTCCAAGGTCCTTGGAAACTAGCTTGCACACCATTACTGGGTCATAACCCTGGTTTGAGCAATTAAACAGGGGCAATCCTAAATATCTAGAACCAGTTGAACCAAAATCAAAGAATAGTGGTAGCACACAACTACTTAACAGTAAATTCCTAAGCAAGAGAGAGAAACTGAACATCAGAGTAAACTCAGCATCATAATCAGATGCCTAGATATCAGCAAAAAAATTACAAGCCATACTAAGAAAAAGGAAGCTATGACTTGGGCAAAAGAACAGATCAAATCTCCAGACAGGACACAGAACTTGAAACAACTAATCAATGATGTTCATACAAATCTCCTAAATCAAATCATGGAGTCCAAGGACAATGTGGCTAAAGAAATAAAAGACATTAAGAAGACAGTAGGTGAGCAAAAAGAAAAATTTGAAACCTTGGATAGAAAAATAACAGAGCTTATGGGAATGAAAGACACAATAAGTGAAATTAAAAATACAATAGAGGCACACAATAGCAGATTTGAAATCATGGAAGAAATAATCAGTGATGTAGAGGACAGAACAGCTGAAATTGAAAAGAGAGAGAGAAAAGAATGGAAAAATTGGGCAAGGGCACAGGGAGTTGAATGATAGCACAAAGCACACCAACATAAGTGTTATAGGAGTTCCAGAAGGAGAAGAGAAGGGAAAAGGGGTAGGGAGAGTATTTGAGGAAATAATGGCCCCAAATTTCCCAACTCTCATGAAAGACTAGAATACACATTTCCAGGAAGCACACTCCAATTAGAATAAATGCAAATTGACCTACCCCAAGACACAAAATATTCAAAATGCCAAAGATAAAGAGAAAATGCTGAAAGCAATAAGGGAGAAGTGAAACATCACATACAAGGGACATCCAATAATACTAAGTGCAGATTTCTCTTCAGAAACCAAGGAGTTGAGAAGGCAGTGGTACAATATAATTATGGTAATGAAAGAGAAAAACTGTAAGCCAAGAATTTTTTATCCAGCAAAACTATCCTTCAAATATGACGGTGAGTTTAAAATATTCACAGATCAAGAGAAACCAAGAGAGTTCATAAGCAAGAATCCAGCTCTGCAGGAAACACTAAAGGGAGTTCTGCTGCCAGAAAAGAAAAGAGAAGAGAGAGGCTTCAAGGAAAGAGTAGAAGTGAATACTATCAGAAAGGGTTACCAAAACAGTAAAAAGATGGACAAAAATAAGTGCTGACATATGAAAGCCAAAGGATAAAATGTTTGAACTAAGTAATGCCTGTACAGTAATAACATTGAATGTTAATGGATTAAACTCCCCAATCAAAAGACATAAGCTTATAGCTGTCTGCAGTAGACTCACTTTAGACCCAAGGGTGCAAATAGGCTGAAAGTTAAAGGTTGGAAGAAGATATTTCATGCAAATAGTAACCAAAAGAGAGCAGGTGAAGCTATATTGGTGTCAGACAAAACAGACTTTAAATGCAAATAAGTGATAAGAAATGCAGAAGGCCATTATATATTAATAAAAGGGCCAATCCACCAGGAAGGAGTAACAGTTATGAATATCTATGCACCTAACCAGGGTACCCACCCAAAATTCATGAGGCAAACTTTGGCAAAACTGAAAAGAGAAATAGACATCTCTACAATAATAGTTGGAGACTTCAACACATCACTCACATCAATAGATAGATCAGCTAGGCAGAAGATCAACAAAGAAACAGAGAACTAGAGCAATATTATAAAGGAGATGGACCTGACAGACATATACAGAATATTGCACCCAAATCAGCAGGTTATACATTCTTTTCAAGTGTTCATGGATCTTTCTCCAGGATAGACCACATGTTGGGTCACAACTATGCTCTCAAGAAATTTAAGAAGACTGAAATTATACAAAGCACCTTCTCTGATCATAATGGAATGAAGGCAGGAATCAATAATAGGTGGGAAAAGGAAAATTTTGCAAATCTATGAAGGCTAAACAACACACTCCGAAACAATAAGTGCATCAAAAAAGAAATTGCAAGAAAGATTAATAGGTATCTCGAGATGAATGAAAATGAGGACACAATTTATCAAAACTTATGAGAGGGAAATGGATGTAGCTCAACCAGTTGGACACCCACCTACCATATGGGAGGTCCTGGGTTTGGGACCTAGTGCCTCCTAAAGAAGATAAGCTAGACACTGCACCTGTGGTAACTAGTTAGATGACAAACTCACTGCAACGAGCTAGACACTGCACATTCAGCAATTAGCTAGACCCCACACCTGCTGCAACATGCAGATGCCTAAACAAGCAGATGCCACAAGCCAACAGACGGTGCAGCCCTCAGGGAATGAATGTGGCTCAGGCTGTTGTGCACTTACCTCCCATGTGGGAGGTCCTGGGTTCGGTTCACAGTTCCTCTTGGAGAAGGTGAGCAAACAATTAGCAGACAGACGAAAGAATGATTGTGGGGCTGGGGAGTGAAGAAAAAATAAAAGTAAATTTTTAAAAATTACTTATAAAAAACCCCAAAACTTATGTGATACAGGGAAGGCAGTGCTGAGAGGGAAATACATAACCCTAAATACAAAAATTATAAAAGAAGAAAGAGCTAAAATCAAAGACCTAACTGCACACCTGGAGGAACTTGAAAAGGAACAGCAAACTAATCCCAAAGCAAGCAGAAGGAAAGAAATAACAAAGATTAGAGCAGAAATAAATGAAATCAAGAATTAAAATCAACAGAGAGAATAAACAAAACCAAAACCTAGTTTTTTGAAATGATCAATAACATCAACAAACCCTTAACAAGACTAACAAGAAAAAAAGAGAGTAGATGCAAATAAATAAAATCAAGAATGAAAAGGGGGAGATTAAGACTGACCCCACAGAAATAACAAGGTTCATAAGAGGATATCATGAGAAACTGTATGCCAACAAACTATACAACCTAGATGAAATAAACAAATTCCTAGAAATGCACAAAAACCTACATTGACTCTACAAGAAATACAGGAACTCAACAAACCAATCCCAAGTAAAGAGATTGAGTTAGTCATCAAAAATCTTCAGGGAAAAGGATGTGGCTCAAGCAATTGGGCTCTTGTCTACAATATGGGAGGTCCAGGGTTCAATTCCCAGGGCCTCCTGGTGAAAGGCAAGCTGGCCCATGCGGTGAGATGGCCCACGTGGAGTGCTGGGCCGTGCAGAGTGCTGGTCTGCGCAGGAGTGCTGGACTGCGTGGAGAGCTGGCGCAGCAAGATAATGCAACAAAAAAAGACACAGAAGAGGGACAATAAGAGATGCAGCAGACCAGGGAGCTGAGGTGGCTCAAGAGATTGAACGCCTCTCTCCACTCTGGAGGGTCCCAGGATTGGTTCCTGGTACCACTTAAAGAGAAGACAAGCAGACACAGAAGAACACACAGAGAGCAGACAGTGAGCGCAGAGCAACGGGGGGGGTGGGGAGCGGGGGGGGGGAGGGGGGGGGGAGGGAGGGAGAAAATAAATAAATCTAAAAAAAAAAAAAAATCTTCCAAGAAAGAAAAGTCCAGGACCAGATGGCTTCACAAGTGAGTTCTACCAAGCATTTTAAGAAGAATTAACACCAATCCTGTTTAAATCTTTCAAAAAAATTGAAAAGGAGGAAAAATTATGCAACACATTTTATGAAGCCAACATTACCCCAATACCAAAGCCAGATAGAAATACTACAAGAAAAGAAAATTATGGACAAATCTTTCTAATGAACATAGATGCAAAATTCTCAACACAATACTTGCAAATTGAATCCAACAATATATTAAAACAATTATATACCACAGTCAAGTGGGTTTTATTCTTGATGCGCAAATGTGGTTCAACATAAGAAAATCAATTAATGTAATACACCACATTAACGAATTGAAGGAAAAACCCACACGATCATCTCTATTGAGGCAGAAAAGGCATTTGATAAAATCCAGCATTCTTTCTTGATAAAAGCAATTCAAAAGATAAGTATAGAAGGAAATTTCCTCAACATAATAAAGGTCATATATGAAAAGCCCACAGCCAAACTTGTACTCAATGGGGAGAGAGGTTGAAGGCTTTCCTTCTAAGATCAGGAACAAGACAGAGATGCCCACTGTCACCACTGTTATTCAACATTGTGCTAGAAGTTCTAGCTAGAGCAATTAGGCAAGAAAAACTAATAAAAAGTATCTATATTGGAAAAGAAGAAGCACAACTATCACTATTCACAGATGGCATGATCCTATATTTAGGAAATTCTGAAATATCTACAACAAAGCTGTTAAAGTTTATAAATGAGTACAGCAAATGGCAGGATACAAAGTCATCACATAAAAATCAGTAGCATTTTTATATACTAGTAATGAGCAAATTGAGGAGGAAATTTTAAAAATTTCATTTACAATAGCAACAAAAAGTCTCAAATATCTAGGAATTAATTTAACCAAGAATGTAAAGGAACTGTATTCAGAAAACTACAAAACACTGCTAAAAGAAATCAAAGAAGACCTAAACAAATGGAAGGACATTCGGTGTTCATGGATTGGAAGACTAAACATTGTGAAGCTGTCAATTCTACCCAAACTGATTTATAGATTCAATGCAATACCAATCAAAATTTACAGAAATTTAAAAAAAATTACAGAAATAGAAAGTCAATTACCAAATTTATTTGGAAGGGAAAGGAGTCCCAAATAACCAAATACATCCTAAAAAAGAAGAGTGAGGTCAGAGGACTCATGCTTCCTGACCTTGACACATATTATAAAGCTACAGTGGTGAGAACAGAATGGGATTGGCATAAAGATACACACATTGATCAATGGAATTGAATTGAGAGCTCCAAAATAGATCCTCATTTCTATGGTCAAGTGGTTTTTGAAAAGTCTACTAAGTCCACTTTTCTGGGACAGAACCGTCTCTTCAACAAATGGTGCTAGGCGAACTGGATATCCATAACCCAAAGAACGAAAGAAGACCTCTGTCTCACTCCCTATACAAGAATCAACTCTAAATCGATCAAAGACCTAAACACAAAAGCCATGACCATAAAACTCCTGGAAGATAATGTAGCAAAGCATCAACAACACATTGTAGTAGATGGGGGTCTCTTAAATCTTATACCCAAAGCACGAGCAACAAAAGAAAAAATAGACAAATGGGACCTCTTCAAAATTAAACACTCTGCACCTCAAAGGACTTTGTGAAAAGGGTAAAACGGCAGCTTACTCAATGGTAGAAACTATTTAGAAATCACACATCCAACAAAGATCTAATATCCATGATATATAAAGAGAGTCTACAACTTAACAATAAAAAGACAAATGACCTGATTAAAATACAGGCAAAAGACCCGAATAGACATTTTTCTAAAGAAGAAATACAAATGGCAAAAAACCACATGAAAACATGTTCAACATAACTGGCTATTTGGGCAAAGCAAACCAAAGCTACAATGGGGTATTATTTCACACCTACCAAAATGGCGACTATTAAAAAAAACAAAACTACAAGTGTTAGAGAGGATGTGGAGAGATAGGAATGCTTATTCACTGTTGGTGGGAATGTAGAATGGTACAACCACTGTGGAAATCTGTTTGGCGGTTCCTAAGGAAGTTAGATATAGATCTACCGTATTACCTGGCAATACTACCACTAGGTATATACCCAGAAGTGACATGAACAGACACCTGCACACCAATGTTCATAGCAGCATTATTCACAATGCCAACAGATGGAAACAACCCAGGTGTCCATCAACTGATGGATGGATAAACAAACCATAGTATATACACACGATGGACTATTATTCTGCTGTAAGATGTCATGAAGCATATGACAACATGGATTAACCTGGAGGGAAGCAAGCCAGTCAGAAAAGGACAAATATTGTATGATTTCACTATTATAAACTAAATACAACGAGTAAACTCATGGCGTTAATAGCTAGACTATAAGTCACCAGAGAATAGAATGTGCTGTGCTTAGAGTACAGAAAGCTGAGGTTTAATCTGTGCAGAATTGGTAAAAAGTTGTTTGTAAATGTTTGGAAATAAATATAAATGGTGAAAGCACATCATAGGATTTGTAATTAGTAGTGCTAACGTATGGTTATGATAGTGGTTTGTTTTTTGCTTTTTTTTTTGAGTATGAAAATGTTCTACTATTGATTGAAGTGATGAATATACAACTCTGTGATTTTCCAAATGCCACTGATTGTATACTTTAGATAAATTATATGGTTTATGAACAAAAAAATAATAGGGTGGGTTAGTGGAAAAATACATCAAATGTCAGATATGAACTATAGTTAGTAGCAATACTTTGATGATACTCTTTTATAATTTGTTACAAATGTTTCACAGAAGTGCAAGGTATTTGTGGTGGGGTGATGTATGGGAGCCCTGTATGATGTCATGCATGTTTGTTTTGTAATTTCACAATGTTAACTATACTTTTATTGTTTATGTTGTATTAGTCAGCCAAAGGGGTGCTGATGCAAAGCACCAGAAATCAGTTGGCTTTTATAAAGGTTATTTATTTGGGGTAAAAGTTTACAGTTGCAAGACTCTAAAGAGTCCAACTCAAGATACTATAAGAGGTACTTCCTCACCAAAGTCTGTTGCCACGGAGCAAGATGGTGGGTGATGTCTGCAAGGGTTCAGCCTTCCTCCCTCTCTTAAGACTCCGTGGGCCCAGCTTTTTCCAATCTCAGTTGTAGGTTGGAGGGTTTGTTTCTTTCTGGGCCTTCTTAGCTGCTCAGCTTCTGCTTAGCTTCTAGTCTCTTCAGCTGCAGACTATCAGGCGAATGGCTGATCTCTCTCCAGGGTCCCGGGATGAAGTGCTCTCCTCTGTCCTGTTTATGAAGCTCTCTCTATTCCCATGTATCTTCTTCTGTGTGTCTTTTTGAGTGAGTGTTCCTTTATATAGCCCACCAAGGGAATGGGGACTCAACCCTGGGTTATAGCCTACTGATGTGGTTGAATCAAACCCCTAATCTCAATTTAATCAGGTAAATGTAAAACCTTTTAATTTAATACATCAAAGGGTATCATGCCCAGAGGAACAGTCCAGTTTACAAGCATAATCAATATCTCTTTTTGGAATTCATAAATAATATCAAACTGCTACATGCATGTTCATGTATGAATGGTATACTTCAATAAATTGTTTTTAAAAATGAAAAAAGAGCATAATGAACACATATGTCTAAAGTTTAGATAATAGTTCCTAAAAAGTTGTGTCATTTTTCATTAGCATTTTTAGAATATAACCTAAGAGCATTAATTTACAGGGCTAATCTTAATAATCATTCCTCCATAAATGAGAGTTAGAGTTTTTTGAATGGTTACTATGTTCCTAACACTTTAAAACACTTTGCATGTATATTTAATCCTTAAAAAACCCTATGAAGCATGTGATATGGAAGTGTTATTCCAAAATATAGATGAGAAAAGTGAGGTTTAGAAGGATTGTCTGATACATATTCCAAATATTTATTTTCTTTATCTCTCTCAAAATACAAATGCCACATACTGTAACTGAGTGTTATGGTTAATTTCAAGTGTCAGCTTGGGAAGGTTATGGTAACCAGTTGTTTGGTCATGCAAGCCCTGGCCTGATTGTTACTGTAAGGCTATTTTGTAGACAGTTTTAAATCATTAGGCAGTTGATTGCATATATGGCTGATTACATCTACAATCAACAAAAGAGATTGCCTTTAGCAATGAGAGAAGTCTCCTCATCCAATCAGTCGAAGGCCTTATAGGGAGAACTGAGGATTTCATCAGTCAAAAGAAGAATTTGTGGCTTCTTCTGTGGAATTCAATTTCACCATTGAGTTCCTAATTTGTAGTCTGCCCTATGAAATTTGGACTTGTCAATCCCTACAGTCACGTGAGCCAATTCTTATAATAAATCTCCTAATATCTACATATATTATTACATATAGATATATATACATACATACATACATACATACATACATACATATATACTATATAAATATATAGACAGTTCTGTTTTTCTAGAAAGCCCTGACTAATACACTGAAACTCAAACATTATTAGAGAAAAAAATGGAATGAGAATTCAAGAATGTAAGACAAATTTTATAGTATTAAGACCAAGCCTAGGATGGTACCTGGGATGCAAAATTTAAAGAAGCCCTCAGTTTCAGGGTCATGCAAATGCAGGGTTACCACTAGCATGACTCTGAGAGTGAGTGCCTCTTTAAATCTTTAATTCTATGTACTTCACTTGCCCCACTCTACTCCTACCCTGTCTAAGATAGGATACAATAATAAAATTGACATTAAAGTATTTGTATCAAATTTTAGAAAAATCCAGAATCCTAAAACTCTTGAAGAGTTTTAGCCTTATTAGTTGATTGAATCACTATAAAAATCCTGTGGGTAAGTTATTATTAAGTTCATTTTAGAGATGAGAAAATTAAGGTTCAGAAACATTACATGGCTTTTTAAAAGGTCTTTCTAGGAGTTAGGGAGAGGGTATGATTCCAGAATTATACTCTTATCATTATACCACCTCGCCTGACTGAGCCAGGAATATTAGGTCCCTCCATGAAAACCAGTGAAAGGCAACATTTCATTCCATATTCTTATCAATATAGATGGGAGGGAGATATGAGTATATGGAAGGGAGAAATAGTATAGGCAATCTAAACAAATTTGTATTTGAATTTGAGACAAACCATTTTTGGTTTTGGTAGTCCTATCTTCCTAATTTTATCTTCCTTTTGATAATATTAATATTTAGATTGTGCTCTAACTACTGAGTGGCAGGAATATGTTGTTGCAAAGGTAGAGATTAACCTGACTTGACAATAAATATTGTTTTAGATAAATACTGGCATAAGTAAGCCAGTATTGTGAATGAGTAATTTGAAGTTATCTTCACAAATCCTTCTAAGGCTTCTAAGTTTGAAACAATTTATCTTAAACATTGGAAAATCTATAACTTAAAAAGCACAGTATTATTGGGATTAAATGAGTTTTGAGCCAATCTGTGATCAAAGTAGATGGGTTTAATTATCGTAAATATGCTACTATATAATTCTGCTTCAATAAGCAGTTTTATTAGGAAAACTTGTAGATGAATACACAAGTGAAAGTCAAAGAACAGTTCAAATGAATAACCAATAGTCTATGGAACTTGATCTCTAATTACTAATACATAGGTTATTAAGCCATTGAATTTTACTTTTAAACATCACAGGAGTGATCATTCAGTCTTAGCATTTTAAATGTACTTCATGATCATTAATTAATTGACAGTACATCCTATATGATGAGTAAAATGAATTTCTTCCTTTCAGAGACCAATTTAACTGAATTTGGCCTTTTGAGCTAAAATTGCTTTAAAATCCAACTTATTCTGTGGCAGAACTGAGGCTAAGAATGGAGATATTGGACTTTTAGGTATAGGCCAAAACCCAAAAAAACAAAAACAAAAACAAAAAACTAGTTTACTTGCAATGTTAGATCTTTTGATTAACAACAACAACAAAAAAGAGTTTGAATATCAAAGAAATAGAAGAATGAAGGAAAATAAATTTATTCGGTGAAATGAACATATCTGGTAAACTTATTTGACATTTAACCGCACATTACTTTTTTTATTATCAGTTTCCTTTCATGTACGTTTGTAATATCTTAACAAAAAAAGACTATATTTTTAACTCACCATGGTTCCCAACATATTATCAAATATGAAACATAATAAATATCTTAGTAATCACTACAGAAAAAAATCCATGAAACTTGTAAATGGGTATCTTACTGTGCTGGATGACGTACAAAGCAAATGACTTAATAATTTAATTCTGTGTTTTCTATCCTGAAAAATAGTATTAATACCAGAAAAATTTAATTACTATTTGGTCATAAAATCATTCTGGGAATTTTTAAAGTAAGATGTGCATATTTCTCTTATTCCGGTTCTCATTGATATTTGAGGTGATTACATTCACAGGGGATAAGAAGCCTGATCCAAGAACAGTTTCCAGGGGTGGGGGTTGGGGTGGGTAACATACCACATGAAACAGGATTAAAAGTAGAGATAACTAGAAGGATTGTTTCAACTGAGAAACAACTGCCTTAATTCTCAATTTCCTTTCAAGGTTCTGTTTTGCTAAGGAAATTTAATATCCTTCATCTGCAGTAAGACAAAAGTCAATAAAAATCTCAGGCAGTTATTTCTGGTCCTAGGAGTCCAACTTCATTAAGTTCACATAGAACTTTCTGCTGTCAATTCTGGTATGTGGAGGGTATGAAAAGAAATCTATGAGTGTAGAGGAAGAAAACAATATATGAAAGAATATCAGCATTCATTGACTGATTTATTAATTCATTCAGCACATATTTGTTGTACCAAAGCTAAGAATATAGCAATGAAAAACAAAATAAAAATTTTGTGTACTTATTGAGCTTACATTCTAGAGAGAGGAGAAATAAAACAAAAGAGTAAAATATAAAAGATGTTAAATCTTGATAAATGTTATGCAGAAAAATAGAGCAGGGAGAGTGGATAAGGGGTAGCAGGTGCGGGGTATTAAGAGACTGTTTTTTAAAAGAGGGTGTTCAGGAAGTCCTCAGTGAGAAGCTAATATTGAGCAGAGATCTGAAGGAAATCAGGAAGAGAGATATGTGGTTACCTGTGGGAAGAACAGCCCATTCAGAAGGGCGAGCAAGTGCAAAGACCTTGTGGTAAGAGTGGATTTAGCATGTTTGGGGAACGTCCAAGTGGGCCCAGGTTGCTGAAGTAGAGGCAGGGAGAGAGGGAGAAGTTGAAGGTGAAGTCAGAGAAATGAGAGGGGTCAGGATTTGTAGTCTATTTTGAGTCCTGTGGTTTTCCCCACTGTGAGATAGGTTTGTAGTCTATTTTGAGTCCTGTAGTCTATTTTGAGAAAGACATAAATACAATCACTCTGACTGATATTTTGAGAAATAACTGTAGGGGGTCATGGAGGAAGTAGGAAGACCATTTCAAGAGATTTTTGCAAAATCTAGGTAATAGATAATGGTGGTTTGGACTAGGGAGGTAGCATGGAGGTGGTGAGAAGCATTTGGATTCTGGATATACTTTGAAGGTAGCTCCAACAGAATTTGCTACTGAATTGGACGTGGGTTGTGGGAGAAGTAGAGGAGTCAGGGGACTTCTGGTTCATCATTGACACTGGGCAACAGCCAGGCCCATAGCTCCTCTGTGCATCACTAAATCTCTTCAGCTTCTTCCAGTCCCGTGCCAAGTGCAAGTGCAGGTCTGGCAAAGGGGTCCAACTTCTTCTGCAGGTCCCCACATCATTGAGACTGGAGTCCGTGAGAGACAGATGAAGGTTCTTGTTTGTTCTAATAGTCAAGGTCCAACTTGCCTTTGTGAATTCCAGTTTGTTCTCACTTACCTCCTTTTCCGTCTTTCCTTTCAGATTCCAGCTCTGCAGACTTACAGCAACTTTATGTTTATCAACAGATGCAGAGGCAACATCCTTCCATTGATGTTTTTATCAACAATCACAATTGCATGTTGTTTAATCCTTGTAACAAACTGCTTATTCCATATCACTCTCAGAAGCAGATTCTGAGAGAACATTAATGGATATACTGATCTCCTTGGATTTGTCTCCCTTTTCTTTCCCACACTCAGCCCTGCTCATCTGGACTGCAGGTCTTGGTCCTCCTGGTTGGTATGATATTTCATAATTTTGGATATTTGTGACACTTCTTAGCAATGTTTTATTTTATTATAGAGTCAAGTATTTTTTTTTTTTCATTCAGTCATGGCCTTAAGGGTATTGTGTGACTACATCCATAGCCATTCTAGCTAATATTGTAAAAATCTGATGTAAAAACCTAGTCAAAGCTTTCAGTTAGATGAGTGTATTAGTCAGCCAAAGATGTGCTGAGGCAAAGTACTAGAAATTTGTTGGCTTTTATAAATTTATAAATTAAATTTATAAAAGCTCACAGTTACAAGGCCATAAAGAGTCTAACTCAAGGTACCTTAACAGGTACTTCTTCACACTAAGTCTGTTGCTACGTGTTGAAGCAAGATGGTGGGTGATGTCTGTGAGGGTTCAGCCTTCCTCTATCTTCTTAAGGCTCTGTGGTCCCAGCTTCTTCCAATCTCAGCTATAGGCTGGCATAGGGTTCGTCTCTCTTCCTCTGGGGCTAGTTTCTTTCTAAGCTCAGCTGCTCTGGTCTCTTCACAAGGTCAACTGTAAACTAAAAGGCTCATCTCTCTGCCTGGGGTCGCAGGGTCCTCTGTGTATCTTCTCTGTGTATCTACTTCTCTGTGTTCTTGATTGAGCGTCCATTTATACAGCCCACCAAGGGGGCTGGGCCTCGACCATGCACGTCCTGATGATGTGATCAAATCAAAGCTCTAGTCTTGATTTAATAAAGTAAAAGTGAAACCTCTGAATTTAATACAATCAAAGAGGTATCATGCCCAGAGGAACAGACAAGTTTATAAACATAATTGATTTCTTTTTTTGGAATTCATAAATAATATCAAACTGCCACACTGAGTATGGAAAATTTGTATGAAGCAGTTCAGATATTTTTTGAACTAATATTAAAGTCAGCCCTGGGCTACAAAATCAGGAGAACTGCAGTATTGTGCTAAAATCCTGATCAAAGAAGAGGAACAATCTTGGGTTGCGGCCCTCAGAGTTTCTATTTCTTTTATATCTTCTTTTCTTTTCCCTTTTTAATTCTTTTTTTAATTAGAGAAATTGTAGGTTTACAGAAAAATCGAGAAAATACAGTTTCCATAACATACTCCTTGCATTAGTGTGATATATTTGTTACAATTAGTGAAAGAACATATTATAATTTTACTATTAACTATAGTCCCTGGATTACATTAGGGTTCCCTGTTTGTGTTATACAATCCTATGTTTGTTTGTTTTTAACTTTTATCCTAGCAACATATCTACAACCTAAAATATCCACTTTAACCACATTTAAATACTCTTACTAGTGGGACAGAGAAAAAAGAAAAGATATTAGGTTGTAATATTTTCCACTTACCTCTTAGAACTTTCCTAAGTTGCTAGAACAATGCTTCCTAAACTTTTTCACATTGTGGCATACATAGAAAATGATAATGATTATATTGGCCATTGGGGCAAAAAAATGAGGTCCCCTATGACTGGACACTATAAATTCAAAACCTTCAGCTACCCCAGGTGTGATGGTTAAGTTCATGTGTCAATTTGGCCAGGTAATGGTGTTCAATTGTTTGGTCAAGCAAGCACTGACTTGATTATTACTGTGAGGATATTTCATAGATATAAGCAGTCAGTAAGTTGATTGCATCTATGGGCTGATTATATCTACAATAAACTAAGGAGATTGCCTTTGGTAATGAGATAAGTCTCATCCAATCAGTTTAAGGCCTTAAAGGGAAAACTGATGATTTCAGCAGTCAGAAGGAAGAATTTCTATCCATACTTCAGTTAGCCAACATTTCCTGGGGAAAACATCAAAACCTTCATGAAGCTCCCACCTTGTGGACTGCCCTATGGAATTCGGACTTGCTCATCTCCACAGTCACATGAGCCAATGCCTATAATAAAGTCCATATTGTTTATATATTATATATATCCTGTAGGTTATGTGTCCAAAAACTTCAACTACCTCAGTTCTGATCTGTTGCCCCTAGAACTGAGGGGTCAATATCTTGTCCCATTCACGACACACCAGTTTATCCCAGAACTCAGGGGTTTCCTGGGATGTGGGATTTTCAGTGCTAAACTAGAGAAGTTCTGGGCAAATTGGGAAGGAGTGGTTATTCTACTTACAGGTTGGGAAGCTCTGGACTACACTATAATTTGTGCCTTATGCTGAATCTATGGAAAACAAGTGAATGGGGGAAAATGGAGAATCCAGGGAGGCCAGCTGGATTCAAACTGGAAAGGTCAAATAGTTACTGGGTGAAAGAGGATGGGAGAGGAGAGGAAAGGAGACAAGAATATGAAGATACATTTTGCACTGTATTTTAGAGAGAGTATGTATTATGATGAGCTTGGAGGGGAGTAAGAGAGACCTTGAGAACAAATATTTTTCAATTATTTTGGATCCTAGTACCGTCGTACCTGGTACTATCACTGGTCCGCATGATGCCTCAGTTTTATACAGGTAAACTGGGAATTAGACATGCATCCATGAGAGTTGGTCCAGGGTTTATCTGAGTAACAGGCTCTGTGGTTTTTTAACATTGCTTTTTTTTCCTGCCATTGAAACACTTTCTTTAAACCAAGCTTGTGTGGTTGAGTCTCCCTTTCCTGACAACAGACAGCTTTGTGTCAGGATAGTGCTTGGTCTGACAGTAAACGAACTCCTGTAATATATGCTTCACTCACCTGGTATCTGATTCCCAGCTGTGATACAGCTTAGATACATGCTGGGAGCCTCAGGTATATGTGATAAGTCACCTTTTCTACACTTTTCTCTTCACCCAACCCTAGCCTTCTATTCCCAAATTGAGATACTGCTTTGGGAACTTAAATGACCTTATTAAAGTCTTTTAAATATTCTTTGTATTTTTTCCATGTTCCTCACTTTAACATTCCACACCTGACCAAAGGAGGCAATTACTGAAAAATCAGTTTTGTGACTCAAATTATATTCTGCCTTGCTTCGTTTTACTTAACTATTTTATTTAAGTTAGGTCTAAGAAACCCTAGGATAGCTGAAGTAACTAGGTTTCACTAGCACTGATATTTAGCCAGGTCATTGTTTTCCAGCAGTTCACCCTTTGGTTATGTGGGAACAAGAAAGAGTTGCACAAGATTAAGTTCTATTTACTAAGTAGTAGTAGCAGCTGCTGTCAGAATGATTTCTACAACCTTAGGTTCAGCAAATTAAGTTGTGCTTGCTGTGATTTTCCTTGTGTCACAATAAGTTTTAGTGTGTGCAGCTAACACATTCAAATTTTTCTCCCTTTAGGAGTTTCTTGTTGACATCAAGCTGAACGGTGAGGTAATAAATTAGGGGATAATATTTAAGGGACTTTAACAAGTTGAGGTGAAAAGAAAAAGGGGAAAGTTTAAAACAGGGAACAAGGGAATGCTAGCACATTTAAGAAGGAGAAACAAATTTTGCACATTCAGGAGAAGTAGTAGAAATCAATATTTGAAAGTGTGACAGAAAAAGATCTTGGAATGTTAGCAGACAGTAAGGTGGAGGCAAGTGAAGATCCTATATTGCCTCAGTTCCTTATTGTGCTTGTTTTTTTCAAATGTGTGAGTTTCAGTTAGCAAGGCCTAGGTTGCATCTTTAGTAAAACAGTTGAAAATGACTCCATGGCCTTTGCTAAAGTAGCACTGAGTACTTCTTCCGTGTTGGCTGATAATATTTCCTTATCAGCTTCTCGTTCTCCAACTCTTCAATAAAGGGAGTAAAAATCCTCTCCCTTTCCCACCTGGGTTGCTTATTCCAGAAAAATAATTCCTTTTGATTTAATTTGAAATGAAGTGGAAGGGCCTTTGATCACTGATAAAAGGCAAATCCGGAGGAGAGATAATTCATTAATTCTTATTATGTATTTAGGTACAGTTTCAGTGTTAAGAAATATGGGATCATTTCCTGGTGGGAGAGATGGGCAGCACAAGGCAAGGGTATCAGCATGCCTAAAGGAGAAAACATGCTCTTTCAGAAGACAAGCTTTAGCTCATGTCACAATTTTGCCAGCCTCTTCTGCCTGCTCTGGTTGATACAGGAACTTCTGGAATTCTCCTAAGGGTTTTCTGCCTTTTTTAGCCTTGTCATTCTTTCTGCATAGCTTTCTATTAGTCACACTTTGCTTTAAAACAGTATTTTAAAATGATTAAATGTTTAAAATAATATAATACAAATGTGTTTCTCTCCAGACACCGAAAAGAAACTAACTTTCATAGGGTCCTCAAATTCTCACTAGAAGATTATGTCAATATGATTGTAGGAATCCGTGAAAATGTTTATAAGGGAGTATGCACACACCCAAAGTTATAGGTCAAAGAATGCAGGAGACTCAAGCTCTAAAAGGAGCACCAGCTAATTCTTGAGGGAGGGGAGGAAAGCCTGCTATCAATACCCTGCATGCATGGTGGCAACGAAGTAGGCAAACTTTCCTGGGCCAGACAGACTTTCTGGGGTGGTGTTCTGTATTTGGCTTTTAGAAATATTTTCATTCATCCCTGGTGACATTTGGCTAGTATGGAAGAGAGTGTAAAAGAGAGGGGGGAGGGGGGTTTGAAGACAGAGGTACGGTGAGGCTATAGATGACATATTAAATTTTTTTCTTGGCCTTATTATGGGAAACCAGAAATAGTTTGTGGAGCTTGTGGTCAAGCATGATTTTCTCAGAACTGCTTTGATTAGAAGCAATGCTGGAATGAAAAGCGAGTCCAAATAAAAATGTTTAATATTTCTTACTGTTATGAAATGTCCTTTTTCATATTTATTTTAGCCAACCTTTAAGAAGGTATTCTATTCATCTCTAAAATTTAGCCTGTTTTTGACTCATCCTTGATAGAACTCCTATTCTCTTTCATTCAATCAGTTAATCAATGATTTATTGAAAAAAATTTTTTTTTAGTGCCTACTATGTGCCAGGCAACATGCTAGGGCTGAAGAAATAAAAACAAATAAGTGCAGTCCCTGCCCTCAAGGTCAAGAACACAAAAGACTACACAATCTTAAGGAGATAGAGATTATCAACTAAATTATCCCCATATTGGGTAAAAAGGGCTAACACAAGTTAACTGTAGACTCAGGCAGCAATTAAATCTTCTTAGGTAGATCAGAAAAGTGTGTATGAAGCAAAATCCAAGCTGGATCTTGGGGGAAGAAAAGGAGTTCACCAGGGGGATAAAGGTGGGGGATGGGAGGTGAAAGCATGTATTTCAATTAGAATGGCACAGAAAAAGACATGGAGAAGCAAAACATGGTGTCATAGTTTGATTACTCTTAACTGTTTGATACACTTGAAGCATAGGGTTCTTGTTGGGGAGTTGCTGGGGCATTTTGGGGACATTGGAATTGTTTTGAATGACTTGCAATGATGGATACAGGCCATTATACATTTTGTCAAAATCTATAAAAATGTGCAGAGCAAAATGTAAACTATAATGTAAACTATTGACCATGGTTAGTAGCAATGCTTCAATATGTGTTCATCAATTGTAATGGACGTACCAGACTAATCAAAGATGTTGTTAATGAGGAAAAGTGTGTGTGTGGGGATGGGGTATATGGGAATCCTCCTATATTTTTGATGTATAATCTAAAGCTTCTTTAAAAACAAACAAACCAAACAAACAAAAAAACTGTAAGCTTGTAAGCTAATAAATTCCCATTGTTAGAGCCAACACATTTTATAGTACCTGCTTTCATCAGCCTAGCAAACTAAAACACCTACCTTATTGGAGAGGAGGAGCAAGAGTGAAGGAGTAGATACTAATTCATCTTCCAAATATTATACTTCTCATACTTCTAACCAGTGATACAATAATAGTACTCTTTTTTAAGGCTGGATTTTGGTCAGTTTTCTTTTAGTATTCCTGAGTTTGTTTGAAAAAAAGAAATCTGCTAATGTGATGATACTTGATATTTGATGTTAACTTTATTTTTTTATTTCTTGATTTTTAGTATCCACACAGGATTCCCGACCATAATGAATTCTGCCTTTTATAAAATGCTACAAGACTTACCAGTGAAGCCACGATGCTCTTAACCTCTCTGAGTCACAGTTTGCTTTTTGGATCATGAAGACAGCCTCGATGAGATGATCTGAAGCTCCCTTCAATTTTGAGTCTTGACTTCATATAGGATCTTGAGAAAATGATTTTGTAACTCATTATCTTTGTCTGTAATGTTTGGTGGGGCAGTAAGGTTAGAGCCAATTAGAGGTATCTTACTGTTGGTTTGTCAAGCAGTTCAGGGTATGATGCCAATCTATAGCCTTTCTCCAGTAACTATCAGACTATATGGGCAGGATGAAATTCTTTCTCTCTAATCTCTTTCTTTCTTCTCCTTCCTTAAGGCACATTCATTGTTTGAAAAAAATCAACTTACTGAGATATATTTTACATAAAATAAAAATGTAGGTATTTTAAAGGTATATTTCAATTAGTTTTGACAAATTAAAAACCTGTGTGACCACCATCAAATCAAGTGTAGGACAGTTCCCTTGTGCCACTTCCGGGCAGTACCTCATTCTTCCTCAGCACAGACAACAGCTGCTATGCTTCCTGCAACTAAAGATTAGACTTGTCTCTTCTAGAGTTTTCATATAAGTGGAGTACAGTATGTCCTCTTTTGTGTTTAGCTTCTTTTACCTAGCATAATGTTTTTAAAAGCCATCCATGCTGATGTTGGCATCTGTAATTAATTTCTTTTTATGGGTAATATTCCATTGTATGGGTATTGTATAATTTGTTTCTCTAACAGTTGATGGACATTAGGGTGTTTCCAGTTTTTGGCTATCATGGTAGAAGTTACTATTAACATTTGGGTAAAGTCCTTGTGAGAATATGTTTTCATTTTTGCTTGGGAAGTATTTGCAATGGAATTGCGGGATCATATGGTAAATGTAGTTTAACTTTATAAAAGTGTCGCTAAATCATTTTCTAATGTCATTGTACCAACAGTGTATGAGAGTTCCAGCTGCTTTACATGTTTGTCAATACTAGATAGTGTCAGTCAATTTAATTTTAGTCATTCTAAAGAGTGTGCAATAACATCTAGATGTGCTTCTAATTTACACTTAACTTCTGACTAGAGTGATGTTAAGCATGTTTTCAAGTGCTTATTGGCCATTCATAAATCTTTTTTGTAAAGTGTCTTTTCAAATATTTTGCCCGTATCTTTATTGTGGTGTCATCTTATTACTGAGTTGTAAATTTTTAAAATCATTTTGGCTACAAGTGATATGTCACATGTGTGTGTGTGTATTACAAACCTATCTTCCAGTCCGAGACTTGCCATTCATTTTCAAAAGAGTAACTTTTGAAGTGCAGGCATTTTTCATTTTAATTTTGATGAAGTACAATTTACTTTTATAGCCTGTGCTTTTTGTGTCCTATCTCTGAAATCCTTGCCTCATCCCAAGTTTACAAAAATTTCTCCTACGTTTCTTCCTTCAATTTGTATGGTTGTAGATTGGTTAGAGGATAATTGTTATTTAAATGGTATTGAAAAAAATGAAAAAAAAAAAGGTATTAAGTCTTTCAATCCAGAAACATTGTACATGTCTTAATTTCTTTCAGTACATTTTATTACTTTTAATAACGTTTTGTTGTTTTCACTAAACAGGATTTGCATTTACTTACTAAATTTATTTCTAGATATTTCATGTTTTTGATGCTACTGTAAACAGTATTGATTTTAAATTTCAATTTCCAGTGGTTGTTGCTAATATATAGAAATACAGTTAATTTTAGCAATTTATTCTTTGACCTTGCTAAACTAGATTGTTCCTTCTAGTAGCTTTTTATTTCTGTTGATTCTAGAGGGTGCTGTTTGTACACGATTATGTTGTCTCAAATCCTCAATAGTTTTACTTTCCTTTAAACTTTGTATGTCTATTTTTTTTCTTCCTTATCTTTCTGTATTGGCTAACCACTTCAGTGCAATTTTGAATGAAAGTGGTATTGGACAATCTTACCTTCCTCCTGATTTTAGTAGAAAAAAGTTTAGTCTTTCATCATTAAGTATAACAAGACATTGTATTTTCACAGATATTTTCAGGTTTGATGAGAGTCCTTAAACAGCATGAATCCATATTGAAATATGGCAATGATTTTTCTGCTCCTATTGAAAGGATTATATGATTTTTCTCTTTTATTCTTTTAATATGATTAATTACATTGACTGATTTTCAAATGTTAAACCACCTTTACATTCTTAGGATAAATACTAATTGGTCCTAATGTATTATGCTTTTCTGGTACTCCTAGATTTGATTTGCTAATGATTTGTTAAAGATTTTGCATCTATGTTTATGAAGAATATTAGAATGCGTTTTTTTTTGGTAATGTCTTGGTCTGGTGTTTGTGTAATGGTTGTGCTGGTCTTCAAAGCTGATTTAGGAGTTAACCCATACTGTTCTATTTTCTGAAAAAAAATGTGTAAGTTTGGTGCTCTTTCTCTGGTAAATGTTGAAAAGAATTCACTAGCAAAGCCATTGGACTTGGAGTTTTCTTTGTGAGAAGGATTTGAATCATGATTTCAATTTCTTTAACATATTTAAGGCTATTGAGATTCTCTGTTGTTTATTGTCAGTTTTGGGGTTTGTGTATTTCAACAGATTTGTCCATTTCACCTTAAATGTAAACATATTTTGCCAAATTTATTTTGGTAATACTACCTTATCTTTTTAAGTCTGTAGAATCTAAAATAATGCCTTCTGTTTCATTCTTTATATTGGCAATTTATTTCTATTTATTTCCCTGAGTGGCCTAGCCAGAAATTTAGCAATTTCATTGATTTTTTTTTTTTTTCCCAAACAATAGCTGGTGGTTTCTTTCATTTTCTCACTTGGTTTTCACTTTTCTATTTTCTTGATTTTGTCTTCTTTGTTATTTCCTTCTACTTTGGGTTTCATTTGTTCTTCTTTTTTATAGCTTTAAGGTCATTGATTTGAAATCTTTCTTCTTTTCTAATGAAGTCATTGACAGCTACAAATTCCCTTATATGCACAGCTTTTGCTGCATCCACATGTTTCAATTCCTTGGGTTTTCGTTTTCATTTAGTTCAAAATATTTTCTAATTTATTTTGTGATTTCTTCTTTGACCAATGTGTTATTTAGACATTTACCTTCTAAATATTGGGAATTTATTGGTTTTTTTCAGTTAGTAATTTCTATTTTAATTTAGTTGTGGTAGGCTAATCTATGTGGTATGATTTTAATCTTTTAAAATATGCCAAGACTAGTTTTTATGGCCCTGTATATAGTCTATATTGATGAATGTTTCATGTGCACTTGAAAAGAATGTGTAATCTGCTATTGTTAGGTGGAGGAGTAAGTGATGTCAATTACCTCTGGTTGCTTGATAGTGTTGTTCAAGTCTTCTGTAGTTTAAATTTTC
This sequence comes from Tolypeutes matacus, assembly GCA_026826555.1. Lineage (NCBI taxonomy): Eukaryota > Metazoa > Chordata > Mammalia > Cingulata > Chlamyphoridae > Tolypeutes > Tolypeutes matacus. Next base: position 11,661,428 of record JAKSZT010054466.1, on the reverse strand, counting down.
TGTTCACTTGTTTAAACAACTATTGAGATTAGTGTTGCTATCTCTAATTGCAATTGTGGATTTTTCTCTTTTTGGTCTGTCAGGGGTTGCTTTATATATTTTGAAGCTTTCTTATTGAGTACATTCATATTTAGGTTTGTTATCTCTTTTTTGGTAAATTGACTACTTTATCATTATAAAATGTCAGTTTTTTTTTTTTTTTTTTTTTTTTTTTTTGCTTTAAACAGTTAATTATCTCTGAGAGAAATTTAAACAGTCAAAATGCTCTGTTGTATTTTTCCACAAATCTATCATTTCTGAAATTATTCATTCTTTTATGCATATCCAAGTTACTATTTGGTGTTATTTTCTTTTACATGGAGAAATTTCTTTTATATTTCTTATAGTAGTACAGCTCATAATGGATATTTCAGCTTTTGTTTTTCTGATAACACTTTAATTTTGCCTTTTTTTGACAAGATTATTTTCACTAGATATAGATTATAGGTTGATAGTTTTCTATCTAAATTTTAAAAATACTATTTCATTGTCCTTTGGCTTGTACAGTTTGTGACAGGAAGTCTGTGGAAAGTTTTGTCTTCATTCTTCTGTGCATAATGTGTCTTTTTTTCTTCTGGTTGCTTTGAAGTTTTTCTTTTGTGACTTGTTTTCAGCAGCTTGGTTATAATATGCTTTGCATTATTTTCCTTGTGTTTACCTTACTTGGGTTTCATTGAACTTCTTGGATCTACTTGTTGATAGATTTCATCATTTGGATTTTTTTTTTTCCATTTATCTTAAAACATTTTTTCTGCTCACCCTCTGGACCCCAACAAAATCTATGTTAAACTGCTTTATATTATTCTATAGGTTACTGAGGATCTGTTGATATTTTAGTCTTTTTTAATATTTGTGTTTCGTTTGGATAGTTTGCCTTGCTATGGGTTTAAGTTCATTGAACTTTTCTTTTAGAATGTTTAAGCTACTATTAATTGCTTCTGGTGGATTTTCATTTCAATTAGTGTAATTTTCATGGCTAGATGTTCTATTTTTTATATACCTTCCATTACTTTAATTATGTTTATTTTTTCCCTTTAATTCCTTGAGTATGTGAAGCAAATTTATAATGGCATTTTAAGGTCACAATCTGCTAATTCAATCACCTATATCTTTATGTTTCTATTGACCAAATTACTTCTAGTTATTTGTCACATTTTCCTGCTTCTTCATATATCTGGAAAAAAGTATTGGGTGCTGCACCTCTAAATTTTATGTTGTTGGGTGCTGTATTTTGTTGTTTTAATTTAATGAGTTTTGAATTTTTTTTGAAGACTATTAAGTCACTTGAAGATTTGTTTGATTCTTTCAAAATTATCTTGAAGCTCAGTGAGGTATAAAGTAAATTTTATTCTAGAGCTAAAATTAGCCCCAATTTTAAGGCAGAAACCTTTTTCAGTCTACTGGATATCTTATGAATTTAATGAAGTTTCTATTTTGGTTGGAGGGAAGTCAAATTGATGCTGGTCCTGTATGTAGCTCTAGGAATTGTTCATCTTTTAGCTCCCTAGTAATTTCTTTTTCCTTAGATGGTATTCTCTTCTGGCCTTGTTGTAGTTTACCCTAAAAATGGGCAGATGGCTATTTAGCCAGATACATGGTGATCCTTATGCAGATTTCCAGAGTTCTTTCTCTATGTGGTTCAGTCTTCTAGGGTACACTACCTTGAAAATTCTATCATCTCTGGCCTCCCTAAACTCTGATCTGCATCTCTTCAACACAGTGAGGCTGCTGAATTCTCTTTGGGTTCTTCTATCCTGCACTTGGGTGATGGTAAAGTTCACCTGGTTTTTCCCTAATATCTCAAGTATCATATGGTTGTGCTTCTGTTGCCCAATATGTGAAAATATAATTGACTGTTATTATTAGTGGCAGTTTTGTAGAAGTCTTATAGAAGGTCACCACAAATAGTGAATTAGTGAATACTAACCATTGCTCCTAGGGGAAACTGGTTCCTGTGAGTTTTTAATCACAATATTTTCATCAACTGATCAATATATACTCTTGTTTAATATGTGCTTCTGTTTAAAGACACCTTATTTAATATTGTTGATTCATTAGCATTGATCTCACAGTCAACAGTACTATAACTCATGCCTGAATGAAGCTTTTCTAACATACATGTTCTCTCCCTAAGGCACATCACAACCTTCTTGTGCTTAAGAACATTAAACAGTACTAAAGCACTCTGCTTGGGGCCTTTTTAAACAGTGAAATCACCAAAAAAAAAAAAAAAAAAAAAAAACAGTCAAAATATGTTAAAAATGTGGCAGTAAATATACTGAAAAATGACATTTGTTTATAGTATGAGAGCTGAAACAAGAAGGCGGAGTGTTGTCTTGTTCAACTTCAGTTGGGAATGTGCTTGTTGGGAGATTCAAATTTATTTTTGAATGAATGCATAAGCACTGTGTATTAATTTTGGGGTTACAAATTTTAGTGAGTAGGTGATTTCACATATCATGGAATTTGTGAATGATGAATTTTTTCCAGTTTTCTAGTGAATTGTAGGGTAATTCCAGACTATCCTACTCCCTGTTTTAGTTTCCTAGGCTGCTGGAAGCAGGTACCATGAAATGGGCTGTCTTAACAATAAGAATTTATTAGCTTACAGTTTTGAGGCTGAGAAAAATGTCCACATCAAGGCATCTTCAAGGCCACACTTTCTTCCCCAGGACTGGCTGCCGGCAATCCTTGACTTCTATGCACGTACCAAAGCACATGGTAGAGTCTGTTGATCTCCCTTCTCTTCTGGGTTTCATTGCTTTCAGTTTCTTTTTTTCCATGGCCTCTCTCTCTCTCTTTCTCTCTCTATATAAAGGACTCCAGTAAAAGGATTAAGACCAATCCTGATTGAGGTGTCTTAGCCAAAGTAACTTCATCAAAAGGTTCCACACTGACAAGAATGTATTACATTTAAGAAAATGTTTTTCTGGTTTACATACAGCTTCAAACCATGGCACTCCCTTTTGGCCAGAAACAAGTCTTTTTTTGCCTTTTAACTCTCAGCCCATTCTCCCTTGTCTTGTTTCTTTTCCCATCTACTCAGCTTCCCAAGAATTTGTTTTCATCTTACTTTTTGAGTGGGTGGGAAGGGCTCAGATCCTGTACACAAGAAAAGGGAGTTAAAGAAAAGAGAGCAAACAAGGCCAGCAAATCTTTCTAATGCTAATATTGGTCCCCCCATTAACAAGATTCACAATCATTGTTATGCTAAAAGATTTCCTGGCCTTTTTCTTCAGGCTTACCTAAAATTGGTAAAATTGTCCCCTTCTCATAAATCTGGTATATTATTATGCTAAAAGAATCTCTGACTTTTTTCTGTTTTACTTAAACTCACTTTCTAATTTGTTAGTTCTTTTATGGCTTGTTGTCTCAGATGCAGACTTCAGAAGGTAATAAAGAGCCGAGAAAACACCAAGATGTCACAAAACTAGGAGAAAAACTGGGTCTCGGGCACTGTGTTTACAACATTTTTCTTAAAGTCAATGTTTGCTTCTCATGGAAGCATAATTTTAATGTCTACCTACAATCATTTATCATTCATATTTCTACCCGAGAGAGTATTTACTCAAGAGCTAGGGAGGCTAACACGAACACCCTGAGGAACAGATACAGAAGATCAAGTAGATTTTCCCCATATGACCTATTTTTTGCTATTTTTAAATTTTATTTTATGGCTTTGACATAACTGGTTCTTACTTTATTTTTCTCAAAAGATACTGAGGTTTTTTCCTTTGTTTTCTCTAGTCACCTTAATAAACTAGTTAAACACAATATCTATAAACTGCTCTACACCACTGTTTTTAAGAAAATGATATTTAATATTCACAAACCTTCCTTATGTTTTATTGAAATCTTAAATTCCATAGTGCTTATTATCATGCTATGTATTCAAGTGGTTCTCAAAAATTTACTCTATCCCACTACCACTCAGTTTTGTTTGTCTTACCACCCCAACCTCATAATTTCTCTTTGTCTTCCTCTGCCCTGCTTGGGTAGCTGACATTTACAAAATGCATTGTCTGAATCCACTTGCTTGGCTCTCCTGCCTTGCTGGTTGGGAGCTGAAAATTGAAAGTCCCAATAGAATATTGCAGGAGGAAAGGAAAGGAAAAAGAGGAAAGGTATTTATTTCCCACAGTCTGATACAACTCTTGTGGGGTGGTCCCTCTTCCCTCGATTCGGTTCTTCTATCACTCAAGTACCACTCTTCCATCTATTTGTTCCTTCAGGCCTTAGGTAGTAATCTCTGGCTTCCTTATTTCTACTCATGCCTCTATGTGTAGTCCCTTTATTAAGCTTTCTTCAGTTACATCCTATTAAGTGTGCTTCCTTTTCATTCTGGAACGTTAATATAAATCCTGTTCCATATATTAGCTACAGAACTCTTTAAAACATAAGTCAGATCAGGTCACTCCCTTATTCCAAACACTTCAATCATCTACTTTGCAATTAAAATAAAATCCGAACTCTTGAAATCCTCTTGATCTTAACTCTCCAATTTCATCTCTTACCAATCTTTCCTTTTTTTTTTTTTTTTCTGTTTCAGCCATGCTGGTCTTCTTTCTCTCCTTTGAACATGACAAGCTCATTCATGTCTTGAAGACTGTGTACTTGCTAGTCTCTCATTCTGTCAACGTCTTCTCCTAGATCTTTACATGAGCAACTCTTTCTCATCATTCATGTTTCTGCTCAATTATTACCTCCAGAGAGAACGTCATTGACCAACTTGTTTAAATCAATCACCACCCCCAATATTTTTTATCCATTACTCCACCTTATTTTCAAAAAGCAATTACTGCTATTGGAAATAATTTAATTTACTTCTCTACCAGTTTATTGTCTGCCTTGCCTCACTAGAATGTAAGCAGCTATGTTTAGCACCGTTGTCTGTCTTGTTCACCATTGTGTCTCCGTTCTGGGCACATATTGTGCATGCAATAATTGTTTATTGAGAGAGTGAATGAGTGAATGAATGCATGTATAGTTAATTAATGAAAGTTTGAAATAAATGAAGTGGAGGAAGCTGTAGAATTCTTAATCCTCTGGAAGGTGACCTGAGTATAAATCCATTCTTAGGAAATGTATGCTGTTTCAACTATAATTCTGAGTGGAGGGACAGAGCTCACTGATGCTAAAGTGTGCAAGCCTGACTTTTGAGAAGAATAGCGAATAGAACTGAAAATTTGGAAAAGACGAAAAGACTGTGGGCATGAAAATGAAGATTTGGGACTAAGAACTTAGTGGGCAGAGTTGCCCTGTTTTCAAGGGGGAAATGCAGCAGGAAATAAACCCAGGCCAAATCAGGAATGGGCTCTGTCAGTAAAGGGCAAGAAGAGCAATGGTAGCCATAGAAACAACCTGATTAGAAGTCACTGAAATAGCAAACTTATGGGAGAATGAAAAGTACTCACATAAGACCCAGATAAACATGCCTTTATTGGCTCTAGGTGCAGTTCCATGGTTCTCTTCTTCTCTGATCCAGAGGTAGATTGCTGTTCCTAGGTAGATTGCTTTTTTAGTCATACAGGTAGTCCATTACTCTTTCTGTCAGCTAGACTGATCTCAGCAGGGACGTCTTGGAGTTTCTCAGTTGGGTTGGTGAATGAATGCCTTTCTTCCAGGAGAATCCACATTTCTACGAGGGGGCCTTTCTTCATTGTTTAAAGCTCAACAGTATGGACTCAAGGAACTTTGGACTTCAAAGTTGCTACTCTGCTGGTTCTCCCCCCTCTCACTCCTTGTGTAAGGGTCCCCATTCATGTAACATTTAAGGTTCACAGTGTTCCTGTCAGATTTTTTTTCCAGAGAGATGAAGGGGAAGTGGTTGTGTGTATTTCTGATACAGAGAATAAGGAGGGAAGCAGATATTTTGATGGCTGTGAAGGTCTTTCATTCAAACTGAGGCTTTCAAACCCTTGGAAAAACAACAACAGTATAGCTTTATGTTGAAAACTGGGAGGTTTCTGGGGGCACACCCAGTAATCCAGGAGAGTTAATAAAATTACTCATTTCAGGCCCCAAATGGATTTGATTGTTATTAGATTTACATAACAGTCACCATCTATCTAATTGGGATAATTTTGCTAAAATAAATTTAAGCTATTTTCTCTCCTTGGTAAACATAAACAACATCTAATTTTGTTTTAATGAACCATTTCTCACATAGTCTTCATGGTGTTTTTTGTTTGTTTTCTCCACCAACACTTGTAACAGTAATAATTCTGTTTTGTGATTGTTTAGTGCATGCCAGGCATAATGTTAAATGCTTTAATACATGATGCCGTTTAATTGTTGCAATATGTTGGTGAATATTATTATCCCCCTTTTACATAAAGGAGAACTGAGGATTGAGAGCTTAAGTAATTTTCATAATGTCACATAGGTAGCAAGTTAAAGAGTCAGAACCTCAATCTGTATGACTTCAAATCCTGTGTTTTTAGTTGCAATGATATATGGCTCCACTCACATGAAACATTTGTAAAGAGTTTTTCACAGCTTACTACATTTTAAGCATATACTCCTTTGATTTTTACTATTACACTGTAAATATCTGAGTCATAACTGAAATGAAACTAAATCTTGGGTTTTCCATCTTCATGAAGTCATATAAAAGCTGTTGGTGTTCACCTTTAAAAGTAAGTTCAAGCAAGATGGACCATGGGTAACAGACCAAATGTAGGAATGTTTTCTCCTGAACTATAACAAATATATAATATTAATATAGGGCATTAATAATTTGGTGGGTTGGGGGGAAAATACACCAAATGTGAGATATGGGCTATAGTTAGTAATATTTTGATGATGCTTTTTCATAGTTTGTAACAAATGTTTCACAACAATGCAAGGTTTTGGTGGTAGGGTGATTTATGGGAACCTTGTATGATGATATGCATATTTGTTTTGTAAGTTCACAACTTTTACTATACACTTTATATTTCTATATGTTCTTGTATGAATGATATGCTTCAATAAAATTTTATTTTAAAAAGTAGGTTCATATAGAGTTCATGGCATGCTGCTTTGCATGGAATCAAACACATCCAAGGGCTTTATAAATGCAATTTCTGAGTCATATACTACCACCACAAAGGGAGAGGATTCCTGTTACTCTGGGATGGAATCTCTGCTCCAAAACCTGGGGACATGATTGTATCCAATTTTTCAGGAGGCTGTTATTAGCTCACAATTCTGAAGCTTGATAGTCCAAATGTATCAGAATAAGGAAAGGAAGAAACAGAACTAATATTTATTGTGGATCAGTTATACACCAAGCTCTATTCTAGGAGCATTCCATAAATTTACCATTTATATAGGTAGAATTAATTTTCACTATTTCACAGATATATTCAACTGAGGCTTTGAGAAGATCAAGTAGTTATCCAAGATCACATTTAGAAAGTAGCAAAGCAGGAATTTGAAGTATAATCCATCTGACTTCAAAGTTCATGCTCTTTCAATTTTCTACAGCTTTTCAAGGCCTTTGTCAGTAATTTTCACACGCTATTTTTTCCTGGAATGGGGAACTTGTTATACTGTGTCAATACGACCTCGTGATTAGTTCTGTGGTTCTTTGTTTCTCCGGTCCAGCATCTCTTCCTAGGTGTTGTGCACTCTCAGTCACCCTGGTCACCCAAAGCTCTCCCTGGTTGCCTAGATAAGCAGAGACGTTTTGGAGTTTCTCGGTTGTGGGAGTCAGTGAGATCTTCTCTTCCACCAGAGTCCACCATTCTAGCAGAAGTATTACATTCTCTTGAGATGTTAGCCCTCTCTTTAAATTTAACAGTCTTTCTGCACACATGGACTCTCTCAGGAGCAGGACCATCGTATCTCTTCACAATGAATCTTTCTACCTATCCCTTTCTCATTTGAAGTTTGATTTCTTCCCTTTGCTACAGGAGACTCAGAACTCTGTAGACAGACTAAAACATCATGGCAATTCCCATGTGCATCCTGTCTTTCAACAATATAGTGGTTCATCCTTTTCCTACCCAGAGGCTAGAAAGGCAACCCCATTGTTCTCAAACTTAATCTCATTAGGCAATGGGTGAAAAAATAAAATTAACTAAAAATTTCATTGAAATATGTTGTTTACTGATTCTCATCCCAGGTGAAGCTGAGCACAAAAGTCTCTGTGGTCTGGAGAACAGGTTTTAAACCTCTTCATTGGGTATGAGAAGAGTGCTGTACTGAATAGGTGTACTTAACAACTCTCTTTCCCTACACCAAAAGTGGCAAGATTACTTTTACAAAATTAAATAACTGTGCTTCCCTGAGGGAATTCTTCTAGGGCAGCTCTGTTTAATAGACTTTTGTGCAAAGTTGGAAGTGTTCTATATCTGTGCTGTCCATTGCAGAGACCACTAGTTACATATGGCTTTTGAGCACTTGAAGTGTGGTTAGTGCAGTGGGAACAGAACTTTGAATTTCATTCAGTCTTACATAATTTAAATTTAAATAGCCACATGTGGCTAGAGGCTACCCTATTGGACAGTACAGCTCTTGAGTCTGCCTACCAACACACCACAGTCCAGGTGCAGAATTTTGAAATTCCACTTGTATATGATGTAGGATGCAATAGAGGGAATGGCAAGGCTCAGAATTATTTTGGAAGGGTAGCCCACATAAACAAGTGTCTAGTCTGTTCAGGTACCAATGCATAAAATGTATTACTACTTGGTCTACTCACTCTGAAAACCATACTGAATAGAGATGATAATATATTTCTACTATTTACCACCAATCACTTCTGTAAGTGGTTTTGATCAAAGTGGTGGTCAGTATGGCTAAGGAAGTCACTAAAATTGTTTGGTGTCTGCACTGACAATTCATTCTCAGCTCCATCCAGTGCTAATCCTTCTCCAATACTCATACTTGCCAGACAGAGTTAGTATAAATTCTTATAAATCCAAATGATAGTCTCTCTTTCTAACATTGTTCAAAATACATCCTTTTAAGTACAGAGTCACTTCTCATTGGCTATAAAGTTCTACTGACTATATTGTTAAAAGTTTAGCTATTTTTGTTTTTTTTATTAATTAGTAAAGTTGTGCAAATGCTGGTCTTTGCCTCTTTTCCAATGTGAATGTACTCTATTTGTGCCATCTGCAAAAATTTTCCTTGGTGTCCTCTAAGAAGCAGACAACAAGATGGGATTAAATGTGTAATGATCCTATTAAGAGAAAATCCTTGTGTGAAAGGAAATAGGCACAAAGCCAGAGAAGTCTGGGAGAACCATCTGACCTCTACATAAGTCTAGTCCAGAGTGAAGGAGGAAGGTAAAGAAGATTAGGTGGATCACTGCACTGTCTTGGCAAAGCCATCAAGTAGTCCTCAATACCAAGCTGATCAACATGAGTCTCAGGTCTCCCTGGAATGGGTCTGCCTTACTAATACTACCATATTCAGTCACTGGTTGGAGCAACCCATGGGAAAGGTGACCTCAAAGCATACACTGTTATGGATTTCAAAGTACCAGCTGGAGCTCTTTGTCAGTTACATTCTCTGTGATAAGAGATGTGCAATGCATGTTATCATGCCTGCCAACACCTTGTATGATTCCTACTTCTGTTATGAGGTGTAGAAAAGAAAAATGAAAGCATCCAGCTCAAACATTACCCAGAAGACTCTCCCCTATTACTCAGAATTATCCCCATTTGTTCCTCCTAAGATTTCTTCCTATTCCCCAAGAGCAGATGTTACCATTTGCTATAGAACTCGAGTTAGACATTATACTTATTATCCCATTTAATAATGAGAGTTCACATTTACTCAGAAACTTCTAAGATAAGTCAAAGTACTTCTTCACAGTGAATACATTCACTGAGAGTTTCATTACAGAGAAACTTCTGAATCTATCTGTTTAAAACAAAAAAAATTTTTTTTTCAAGAATCAGTGCAATTCTTTAGGAATCAAAAAGTCTAACTTATGTAATTGACCTCAGAGGTAGAAAGAACCTACTTTGGACCATTTGCTCTTTTTTCCTTTTTTAAAAACTTAAAAAAACAAGCTATATATATATATAGAGAGAAAGAGAGAGAGAGAGAGAGAGAGAAATATATGATTTCATATTGACCTTAGCTATTCCATGGATTCTGGATAATTCTCACCAACATCCTCACCTCAGCACATTACTAAAAGTTTTCATATCAGGAAGGGCAGGTTAAACAACTATTTGCTTTAAAAAGTGTTTCATTCCTTTAGTGTTCTCTGTCACATGACTTCCCTCATCTGCCTTGCTGGACAGATAGAATCTTATGAGGATGTCAACTTGCCAAATAATTGAGATTCTTTTCAGTAATATAGGACCCAAATCAAAAACATTCCTGGAGACTAGTACATTTTCAAATGTTATTGCTTGTACAGATGTGTGGTGGAATGGAATAAAATGCTAAGTATGACAACTATGAATTATAAAAGTATGAGGTTGCCTTCAGGCATATGAATATATACATGAGGATAGAAATATTTTTGGTGGGAATTATTACTAAGGATGTGGGATTATTGAAACAATATTTGGGAACAGAGAAGTTCAATTTACAGTCAAGGGAGCCAGTCAATAAATAGTTCTTGAGGATTAATAAAGTACTTGCCACTGGCCTAGGCACAGAAGACATAGCCGTGAATAAGACGTACACAGTACCATCCTGGGCTTATAGCAAAGTGTGGAAGACAAACATTAAGCAAATAATTAAATAATTCAAGAGGGCACAATGCTTTGAAGAAGTATGGGTAATGTAGGATTGGTTAATTATTAGGGTAAGTGCAGGTAGGGGGTGAAGAATAATCTTACCCAGCCTGACTTGAAGGAAAGCTTTTTCTTATCTAAGTAATGATGTTTTAAGCAAGACTTACAGGATGGCTTGGCTAAGAAAAGTGAAGGAAAGTTGCAGAGAATTGAAAGGAACCCAGAATGGCTGGCCTGGAGAGAACAGTGGGGATAGTGGATTGAAGTGATTTCAGCAAGTAGTTAGGGGCCAGGCATTCAACACATTTTTAGGTCATCTTAGGATTTTGTACATTTTACTGAAGGCCAGGGGAAGCCATCTATGAATTTTAAGGGGAATGACAATGACTAGATTTGCATTTTTAAATGATTATTCTGGATTCAGTGTGGGAAATAGAGAAGTACAACACTGCATGACTCTACTTTTTCTTTTTTAGCATTCTTTTATTCCTTCCTTCAGACATAATCTCTCCCATCCCAAGGCCATGAATGCCATTTAGCTGGTCTTCAGTAAGGAATGTCTAGCCTTTTCATTGTAAGATGTATGAACTTGGGAACTTACTAAGCTTTTGAATTCTTCTGTCCACATTAAAACTTATCTACAATGTGCTTTCCTCCTTTAGACATCAACAAATAACAAAGTTTAAATTTACACAAAGAATTCAGCTAAGTTAAATAACTTTTTGATCCCTCAGATAATTGAAATTTCATATTAAGGTTCAAATGAAAATATTGCTAATAAAATGTTTAATAATTCATAAAAGATAATCTGTATGTATACATGTGTGTGTGTGTGTGTGTTTGTAAATTTTGTGTAAAATCAAGTGTTTAAGTCTAGGCTGGTACAAAACCATTAGAAGGTTCTTTAAGATCATTTGTGGGCGTAAGCAAGAATGAGTATGGTTCAGTTGACTTTCCTAGAGCTCCTCTAGTTTCCCTATGTAAGCTGCAGAGTTTCAGGTCTCAAGCCCCACATCAGCTGCAAACCTTCCCTGACTGCCTTATGCTGGTTGGCAGAAAACTACTTTTAGAAGTTTAATCTTCTCATCGGATTTTGCCTGGGGATCATGGAACTTTACTAAATGTCCGTGGGAATTTAAAGAAAGCCTTTGTAGAGAAGGCAATCTATTGTCATACCGCATATTAGTAAAATGGAAGGATATTGAAAGTGATTAACAGAGCAATTAAAAGGAATTGAGAAAGAGAAGTAAAGATCATTGTTTAAAAATTGATCTTAAGCCTTAACATGTGCTTCTGCGATATCATTGGTAGGATAACAATCCTTATTCTACGTTTTGCTTTAGTCCTAAAGCAAAATTTCTCTGTTTCTTCTATACATTTATTAATATTCAGAACTGGAACACAGTTTAGAGATTATTTGTTCAGCACCTTCTGCATTAGTTAGGGCTGAGGCCAAGCTAATGTATTAAATTGACCCCCCCAAAATAGCTTAACATAGATGTGATTTTTTTTTCTCTTACGTAGGAGTCAAGAGATGAGTGTGTAGAGCTGTTGGGGGCTCTTTGTTCAGGGGTGTCCTTCAGGAATCCAGGCTGGTAAGAAGACTCTACCATCTTCAACTTGTGGTTCCCATTGCTTGGTCTAGACAGCTGCTCTAGCTAAAGCGATTTCCCAACCAGTGGAAAGGGGAAAAGTCCAGGGCAACAGGCTTCATCTTTAAAGAGATGATGTGAGATTTGCAAAATCACCTCTGCTTTTCCACGACCACTCCTAGCTACAAGGAAGTTTGGAAATACAGTTTCTAGCTGGTCAGCCTGGTACCTAGCTAAAACTTGGATGTTATGTTACTATAAGGGATACCAAGACAGGGAGCATTAATGATTTATATCATACTCTCGTTGTCTGTTGAGAGAGTTAAGACTCAGAGAGGATAATTGACTAGTCCAAAGTCCCATGGATGATCTCTTAATCTGTGACAAACTACTAAATATCTGTAGGTATTGTTCTGTGACCTGTAACTTCCACACAGCTGATAGTAAAGAGAGTTGTGGACAGGTATCAAGAGTTTGTCACTCGGTTTTCAGGGTGTTTTTGTTTCCTAGGTTGCTTGAAGTAAATATCATGAAATGTGTTGGTTTAAACAATGGGAATTTATTTGCTCAGGGTTTTGAAGTTGGGAACATGTCCAAATCAAGGTATCATCAAGGCAATGCTTTCTTCCCAAAGACTGGCTGTCGGCAATCCTTAGCTCCTCTGTCATATGACAAGGCACAGGGCAGGATCTGCTGTTCTCTCCCTTTTCTTCTGGGTTTCATTGATTTTCAGTTTTTGCTTCCATGGCTTTCTCTCTCTCTGTCTGAATTTCATTCTTTTATACAGCCCTCCAGTAGGAAGATTAAGAGCCATCCTGATTGAAATGGGCCACATCTTAACTGAAGTAGCTCATCAAAAAGTTCTACTTACAATGGGTTCACACCTACAGGAATGGATTAGATTTAAGAACATGTTTTTCTGGGGTATATACTGTTCCAAACCATCACACAGGGATTTCTAGCTAGCTTTAGTCCAAAAAGCCATTTTAATTAATTGCTTGTCAGAAAAGAAAGATAACAGTTTTTCTAACTTGCTCTAGGATAGTTTTCTCTATACCATCATGCTGTACTTAACTCCAACTTCACATTGACACTTCTTCTCTTACAGATCTACAAAATTAAAAATTCACCTTTCTGAGGAAGCATGTCCTTGCTTATCCTAGGTAACTATTTCACTTACTGGACTTCATTCTGTGAGTATCTCCCTGTTTGCTCAGGTACACAAAGTAACATATAAAATGATATAGAATGTGATATTTCTATTTCTGTTAATAGAAATCCTTTATTCCTACTTTCATAAATATCTTCCCCACCAATTAATTGAGGGAAAAAAAATGGATCAAGCAAAATGAATAGGCAAGCTTTGGGTATGAGATTTTGTAAATGTGGGGCTGAAGAATACATTTCACTCTTTTTTTTGCATAAGTATTAAAAGAAATACTTTAAAGAAGACCTAATTTATCCCTGTTTTATTTTTTTAAAACTATTTTATTAAGATATATTCACATACCATACAAGCCCATCTACAGCATACATCCAGTTGCTTTCGGTATAATCACAGAGTTGCACATTCACCACCACAATCAATATTAGAGCTTTTCATTACTCCAAAAAGAAAAAAAATAAAACAAGGATAAATCAGGTCTTTTTAAAAGTATTACTTTTAATACTAATGTAAAAAAAGAGAAGTACCCTGTTTTATTCTTAGAATCATTTTGCCTCTGAGGGTGCCAAGAAGGGAAACCCTAAGATTGGAAGCTGTGAAACCAAAATTCTTCTACTTGGAAATGGTACTTACAGTAGGCCTTATTCACTCTTTTCTTAGAGGCTTAGACTTTAACTATGTTCAAGCCAGCTCTTAAACTTCCTTCACTTTCTAGTACCCTCTTCTCACCTTGGCACATCCAAGAATAATAATACTAAAATAACCAAAAGCAGCTGACATTTATATAATGCATTATAGATTTTAAATGCTTTCATATTTATCATTTCATTTAATATTTGTGTTAGCACTCATTCATTTAACTCCTATTTAATGATCACTGGCTAATTTTCTAAGTATTTACCTTAAAAACTCATTAAGGCAAGATAAGAAATTATTATATATTTCTTTTGACTATATACCTGGCAGAACAGACCTTGTGAATTAGGTTTGACAACCCTCTTTTTAAAGATGAAAAAATAGAGGCTTAGGAAGTTTAGGAAACTTTTCCAAGAAAACACAGCTTCTATTTAAATTCAGAATTCAAATCCTGGATTGCTTAATCTGAGTACTTTATTTTTTCCCATTGTACCTTGAATATTGAGCCAAAGGGTCAGTGAGCCTGAATAAGTTTCTGTGACCTATATTCTCAGTGCTCTATAAGAAGAATTTATTTCTGATAGAATTTTAAATCCTGAAGTCTCTTTGGACCTAAATTTTGGTGGATATCTTGTCCTAGATTCATCTTTACATAAATATCTTCTGTTGATAGGTAAACACTGAAGGATTTCTTTAATTCAGACATAAAAACTTGCTGCTTAAAATCCAAGGAGCTATTCTAAGATTCATAGAATAAAATAGTAAATATTCTGCACCAATCAGCACACCTTAATTTCATACTCCTTATTTTTTGATACTCTAAATATAAGTTCCAGTAGGGTCTATGCATGTTTTGTTCATTGCTGTGTCCCCAATATCTAGAAGAGTGCCTGACCAGATGTTCAATAAATACTTGTGGAATCAATGAAAGCACATTGATCTTTATTGGTATTGAGGTAAAGATGAATGTAAAATGCTTTACATACCTCATTGAACAAATGAAGCATTTGACCAGGCACTGTACTAGGAACTGAGGATAAATGATAGATTATATACTGGTCCAATGATGTTATAAGTTGGGATTTTTAAATTCCAGGTGATAGAAATCCAATAACTATGCTTAATCCAATGGAAAATGTAATGCATTGGCTCAGATAACTGGAAAGTTGGAGGGAAAATGTGGCTTTAAGTATGAATTACCCAGGAGGTTCCTGTGCTACATGAGGAATGTGTTTGCTCATCACTTGTCTGCTCTGCTTTCCTTTGTGCTGTCTTTATTTTTAGGCAAGCCATCCTTGAGGGCTATCAAGGAAGGTTAACAATGGCCCTGCATTTATATCCTTGGCATATTTTTAGCTAGTAACCATAGCCTCTTTTTAGAGAGATGTAATATAGAGGAGAGATTATGATGGTTTGAATTATGGTATTTTCAATGGGAATCATGGTAAGTGAACTAATTGGCAGGTATTTACAAAGAACTGATTGGTTATAGAAGAAGAAAGAAGTGGAGACATCCAATTTTTTGAACCTGGGCAACCATTGAATGGTAGTGCCATTTACTGGGAATGGGAACACTAGAGATGGATCAAATATTTTGAAGATGAGTTCAATTTTAGCTGTGTAGAATTGAAGTTTTTATAAAAGTGAAAAAGAGGAGTAGGTATTCAAATATAAAAACCTGAAAAGAAATATGGGTTGAAAATATACAGCTGGAAACCATCAGAATGAAGATGATAATTGAAGCCAAGGGAATAGATGAGATTACCCAGGAAAGGTTGTGGAGCGTGAACAGAAAACGACTCTCATAGGAACTTGAATACTAACCAATGGGGACAGGTAAAGAAGTTGTCTACAGAGGATATCGACAATAGGCAAAAAGTTAGGATGTGGTGTCAGGGAAGTTAGGGGAGAATGCATTGAGAAAGATAGTGTTGCCAATATTGCCAAATGCTGTTGAGATTTTAAGAAAGATAAAGACTAAAATATATTGCAAATAGGGATAGAAGTCTCTGGTGATCCTGTCAAAATTGCTTGAGTGGGATGTTGGGGGCAGAAACCAGATTGCGGTGAGTAGAAGTGTAGTCAGACTGGGAAAAAAAAATAGAGAACTTCTAATTTTTTTTTTTCCCTGTAAAAGAGAGGGTAATAACAGGGGGTTGAGGAAGAATTTTTTTTTTACTGGGAGAGATTGAAGTATATTTTAATGCTGATTGGAAAGAAACCAGTAGAGAGAAGTTGGAAAGAAAAGACAGAAGAATATTAGAGCAAGGCTGAAAAGGTGAGAGGAGATGGGATCCAGAGAACATGTAGAGTCATTTGCCAATGATAAAAGGGGAAATATCTCTCACTCAAACAGCAGGCAAGGAGGAAAGGATGGATATTGATATAGGTGGGCTTAATTTAATTTGGTGATTGGAAATTGAGGGTTTTTTTTATGATTAAAGTAAATATATATCTTAGATTGTTTGGGGCAATCTTGGTTTATACCTTTTATCCTGGTGTAATTATTAAGAGCACCCACTTTTACTCTCAAAATTGTTGTAGTCTGGATGAAGAGTTATATGGTCTCCATCTCTCAATACCATACAATGGGTTGGCTTAAACAACAGGGATATATTTGTTCATGGTTTTGAGGCTAAGTGAAGTCCAAAATCGAGGTATCAGCAGCCTGTAGCTTTCTCTGAAGTCTGTGGTATTCTGGGTTGGCTGCTGGAGATCCTTTTTCCTTGGCTTTCTGTCACATGGCAATGCATGTGGCAACATTTTCTCCTTTCTCCTCTAGGTTCCAATGACTTACGGCTTCTTCCCATGGCTTCTCTCTCTATGTCTGCATTTCATTGTGGTTATGAAGGATTACAGTAATCTGGATTAAAGCCCAACCTGATTCAGTTGGGCCATATTTTAACTGAAGTAACATCTTCAAGATATCCTAAATACAGTGGGTCCACACCCAACAAAATGCAGACAAAGACCAAGAACACATCTAAACTTGGGTAGAGAATTCAATCTACCACAGCCACCCTACTTAGGATGGCTTCTTTTTCCCTCAGTAACACTGGAGTTAAGATTATGTGTTTACAGGAAGAATAGAGGAGATGTGGTCAGATGTTTGGGGAGTGTGAAAAGATTTGAAATAGTGGCTATGGAGAATGGGAGATCAATGTGACCAGAGCAAAAGAGGTTGGTAAGATGTCACTGCAGGCTGAGTTCTGGATTTTGATTTTCTAGAAGCACCATTATGTATCTGTCATTATACAATAATCCTCTGCTACCTGTATTATTGTGGCCATTTACAGGCAGAGAAGCAGACTCAGATAGGTTATATAACTTGCTCAAGGTGATATAAATACAAAGTAAAGCTTGTATTTAAACCTAAAGTCTTCTGATTCCAAAATTTGTGTACTTAACCACTACTCTTTATTGCCATGGAAACGTTTGGACTTTTAGGTAGTGTGAAGCTACACCAGTGCTCTTGACTGCCACATTATATTGTCTATCTTTTATGAAATTATGATAAAAAATTTCTCTTGTTTTGATTATACACATGTATGTGTTTTATATTCCAAATATGTAAATTACAGTTTTAGGAAATAGTTGTTTTACACCATGAGAAAGTTAGGAAACAAAGCTAGGAGACTGGAGATCTCAGGTTATAATTATTGCTCTGTGGTTCTCAGCTGAATACCACAACATGTTGGCATGTGCCATCAGTTGTAAGGAAGGTCACAGCGACATGTTTCTAATTATAGCAATTGCAGAGCAGTTTGCATATGATTTAAAAATAAAAAGAATTAGAGCAGATTCAAAGTTATCTTTGCATGTATAGGGTGACAGTAGTGGTGGGGCAGGACTTCTGTAATTCTATAAACAGAGACAAATTCTCTCCTCACTCACCTTCTCTCAATGAAGATCCATCTCTGATTGGGAAATACTTTCCATTTTAAAAGATTGTTCTTTGTATGAGTGTGTTTTTGCTTTCATTGGAACTTTTTGTTACTAAAGATGAATTTCCTATCACCTTTCAGATAGATGGGTTTTTGGTTTGGGGTAAACATTTGTACGAACCTTTGGATATGTAAATGTAAAGTGAAATCCTATTCTGGCATGCCGGATTTGGAATGAAAAAAAAAAATCGAATTGCTCCGCAAAGCTGTGTAAATGGTTGCATTTTCTGTGCTCAGGGAAGCATTTCTGAAATATTATTATGAGGTTAAATGGTTTAGTTTCTGCTAGGTAGCTACATTAAAGTAAAGATGGGTTTTTTTCAGTAGATAGAGTGAATGGATCCTAAAAACTTAGTGGAATGCTGAGAAATCACAGATTGATTTTAGGAGTAGAATTTCTTACTTTACTGCATTGTAATTATCCTATGTTTTCTTAAACTTTCTATTTATTCAACAGTTTTGTACTGAAGACCTACTATGTGCCAGTATTTGGAATACATCAGTGACAAAATAGGCAAAGATCTTTGCCTAAGGGTGGCTTATATTATAGCTGAATGCTTTTGGTTAAGTCTGTTGAAGAATAAAGCTCTGTGCCAGTTGTGCTTTGAAGAGTGGGAGATGGTATCTAATTTGAGAGTGAGGCAGATCAGAGATAACTTCACTTGCAGGGAGAATAGTTATGGTGTAGTCACATACAGGAGAATCTTCAGAAGGATTTAGGAAGGCATCTGGAATTTGTGTAGTCACACAGAATGGAGATACATATGGTAATTATTTGGGTATTAAAAGGAGGGGATATTCAAGGAGCTAATGGGATAAGCCTATAATAATACTAATTTCAATCTCAAATTGTCTACTATATTACCTCAAGTGGAAGACAAAGAGGTGGCATCAGAAATACTCAACAGGGAATTGAGCTTAAGTCTTATGTATGTATTATTGCATGTGGAAAAAAAGGTAGAGACTCATTGGTGTATCTGTTGACTACTCATTTTAACCTGGAGTAAAAGTGAGTTGTTAATATATTTTATTGAAAAGCAACATTAAAATAATCTATCTAATCCTAGATTACATTTCTCATTAGCTATACAGAGATGGGGATGTTTTTATATTTAACCAAAGGACACTGCCCTTATAAAAATTTCTTCAATCCACTCTATGTGGTTATAGCTATATGATTAATGAAAATAATGTTTTTGAAAAATACAAATTGTGAGGTATTTTAAGAATAATTTTGGTTACTAGAATTTTTTTCCACCCATTATTCCATTTCCTTTCCAGAGTTTTTCTCCACTAATGAAATTACAGTCATTTTCTTCCAGGTAAATCAATAAGTATTGCCTTTTTGCATTCTATGATTACATTTATCATGTTATGATGTACTTCTAAATTCAGTTTAGGCTTATGTTTTTTAGTATGTGATGCACTCATTCAACTTCTTAACCACACAGAGTACTAAATGGATTTTTAATTCAACTTTATGCTTGTCGATTTATTGACTAAAACATAAGAATATAAACTTCTGGTTAATATTAATAGGCTACAGAAAATTTATAAGAACAAAATAAAAGCATCTCAACTTTCAGTCACTTATAAACAAGTTTCCTTTGGCCTATGTTTTAAACCCTTCTTCAGTTTTGCCTTAAAACATCTCAGTATCTTTTTCAACTTCATATCAAATTCCTAACATTTATCAGTTGGTAAGGTCTACTGTGGTGGGCAGAATAAAGGCCCTGACCATGCCCACATCCTAACCTCTAGAACCTGTGAATATGTTAGATTATATGGAAAAGGAGGAAAAAGGTTGCAATGAAAAAAGGTTGCTAACCGGCTGACTTTAAAATAGGGAGATATTCCTGGATTATACAGATGAGCCAAATGTGATCACACAGGTCCTTAAAAGTGGAAGAAGGAAGCCGAAGAAGAGAATCAGAAGGGAATGCAACTATGGAAGAGATTGCGTAAAATTTGTGTTATTTTTATTTTTAATATTTGGTAGAATCTACCAGTAAAACCATTGGGACATAGGGGTTTCTCGTCTGGAATGTTTGTAATTATAAATTTGATTTCCTTACTACTCATGGGATCATTCTATTTCATCTTGAGTAAGCTCAGGTAGTTTGTGGTTTTTGAGAAATTGGTCTCTTATGAGCAATATGTTATCAAATTTATGTACATAGCGTTCTTCATAGTATTATCTAATTTTCCTTTGAATAGCTGCAGGGTTTTTTGTGACATTCCCTCTTTTATTCCTATTTGCAGTGCTATTTGGATCTGACCCATGTGTGTTTGTCATTTAATGGCCAGTTTGAGACCTTCACAATAATCTTTTAGTTTAGTTCCCAGAGCCTTTGGCATGCTAGTTTAGGTCAGATGCATGTGAGCACAGCTTGGGGATAAGCCCAGGAGTGCATAACCACTTTTATAGTGTAGTTTTTTCAAGCTCCTCCCTCTCCATGATTTCCACATTACTTTCCAGTTCCCTGACACTCCCTTTTTCTGTCCTGCTGCTAGGAACTGGAGCTTTATATACCCTGCTCCACCAGGCACTTAACTTTACTAGTGACTGTGGCTAAATGGTAGAATAAAACATTGAGGGTTCACCCTACCTTCTTGGGTCTTGGGAAGACAGCTCCTTCAAGTGGAGAGGAAGTTTCCCCTCCCTCAGAGTTTTAGGTGCCTTCAGGCTCCTTACTCCTGCACTGTGCTGCCAAGTGAACCCTTAAAAACTCCCCAATCCTAAACTACAGGGTTTTTCTTTGAGCTTCTCCTGTCTGTTTTCAAGCCTTTATCTGGGTTTTAGACTGCTTTGATTTGAGAATGAGAGATGCTGGTGGGGAAAAAAATGTTAAATACACTGCTGGTTCAGTGGTATTTCAAATTTTGTTGTTTTCCCTAATCTGTCTGCTGAGATTTGCTTTTCAGAGTCTTCAAATAGCTGCTTCATGCATTCTGGCTAGGTTTTTAGCTGCATTCAGTGGAAAAGTTAGGGTAAAATGTGCTTGTTCTGCCTTACTCCAGACTGGAACTGGATAGGAACTTCTAATTAAATTGGAAGGTGATGAACTTTCAACTGCTTTGCGATTGTAAATTTTAGAGAAGACTCTGGATGCCTTGATGGGATCATGATGGTGAGGGGATTAAATGGGATCCATAGTTTCTTCTTCATAGCTGCACTCATTAACTCTTGGCCCTTTACAGCCTCTTTGAAGACCCCATATTGAAGGGTTGGAATCCTGTTCAACTCTGGACACCATGTAGCAGAAGCCACAGGGACACAGGACTGCAACTGCAAACTGCATATGATTGAATTCTATCTCTTTTGCCCTATTTTTTTATTCTATTATCTACTGGTGGTTTAATTTGTCAAGGTTTACTAATTTCATCATCATTTTCATGCAACATCTATAGGAAACTCAAAAACAATTAATTGCATGTGAGATTTCTTGGCTAGAGCATAAAAATTCCTTATATTTTTATAGCTTCACTTTAAGATATTTGAAATTTCTTTTTAGACTGTTAACTAATCAATTTAGGAGTGGGTCAAAATGGTGAGACTAAGGAATCCATGCTGCACACAGAAAGATGATTACATGTAATTTGCTGGAATCCTCCTTACGTTTATGTCACCAGTAAATCTCCTGTAAGCAGTTTAGTGGTTCACACACTGAAAAGTATGTGGATTAAGGGGAGTACAAGACTGTGTGGGAATTTACAAAGATCAGGAACACTGGCCCTCTTCAATCCATTTTTCTTCCCTTGGTGAACAGTTTAGAATCAGAATATTACTGCTGAAAGGGAAATTAGAAACAATTAGTCTAAACTGAATAAAAATGAAATTAAATGACTTGCTCCTGGCTACACAGCTAAGTGGTACCAAGACCAGGCCTAGGATATAGATCTTCTGACTTCCAGCCTATTGTATCATGTTTATAAAGGAATTCTATAGAACTCATCATTCACTGAAAGGGCGTTCAAGGTGCCAGGAGCCACTGACTATAATAAGCATGTGGGGAGTTCACATCCTTTTGAAGCCAATATCCTGGTTTCAGTTCTTATTGGGTGTGGTTGACCTGGAATAGACATTCTGCTTATAGGTTAGAGGAGGGCTAAAACTCAGGAGGTTTATGCCTCTGCAATTTGCTAATCAACAGGAAAACATCACAAGCTTTTGCTTTTGATATATACTCATTTGTATCATCCAAAACAATAGTAGAGAAAGCAAACATTGATTGAGAGCACAAGTGTACTAAGAACCAGACTGGCCACTGGTGATAAAAAGTGTAGACTAAGTTCGGTCTCTGTCCTCAAGGATGAGCTCGTATTGTGACAGGGGATAGTTGGTCTGTATCTGCAGAAATTTCCTTTTTCAAAAGAATAAATAATTAGAGGTCAGCCTTTTTCTTCTTTTCCCTTTTTTCTATTTTCTATTCATTACTTGTTCTACATAGGAGATATTCTTTTGAGAAGCATTTTTATCTGACTTGCCTTTTTGAAGGTCCTGTGGCATTTTTGTGACTAAGAACTGTCTGTGTAAATTGACAGGTGCACAATATGGCATCATTAGAGGGGTAACTGCACTCTTTCCTGGTTTCTTCATCACCTCTGGCAGCCTTAGCTCTTGGAATACCCTTCAGTCTCTAGGCTTATGCTCTTATCCCTGCCAGGATCTAAGAATAAAGGGTGTAAGAGGTTTCTAATCCAGGTCATACCTAGTTCTGCTTTCTCATGACCTACCCTAATCTTTGATGCTGGGCTATATTCCTAATTCACCACTCCCTTGTCATCACTGATATCTTGACTGGTCTCACCCTGTTGCACAAAACAAGTTATCAAGATGTGCCTATTTTACTGCTAAATAAATTGTATGCTGAGTGTTAAATTTATATATATATATATATTTTTTTTTTTTTTTTTTTTTTTTTTTTATTTTACGGGGAGGTCCCGGGGATCGAACCCAGGTCCCTCCATATGGCAGACGGACGCCCAACCATTTGAGCCACATCCGCCCCCTGAGTGTTAAATTTAAAAGAAAACAATAAAAATTTATCGCAATGTAGTACCTAGGAAAAGGAGGAGCATTGAGTAAAGGGATGATTCTTGGTACTAAATATAGCCAGTCTTTGCACTGCTTTTTTTTTTTTTTTTTTTTAAAGATTTTATTTATTTATTCACTTATCCCCCCCCCTGCTGCCTGCGCTCACTGGGTCAGCCAACCACGCCGCGCGGGCGGGCCCGCCCCCACCAGGAGGCCCCGGGAACCGAACCCGGGGCCTCCCACATGGTAAACGGGAGCCCCACTGATTGAGCCACAGCCGCCTCCCTTTGCACTGCTTTTGAACTTAATTCTACCAGGTTATAACATTAGATTTCAAAAGTGATGACAACTAATGGGGACAAAGAAGCAAGATGGCTCCTAGGAATTTTATTTACTTCACTGACTTGATAGCTTTGGCCTTCTCGGTATTTCCTGTCTTTAAGACTTTAAATCAATACCTAAGAGAACATAGCAATTCTCCTTAGGCAACATGTAACAAAATATTTGCCTTTGAAGCAATACAACTGATGATTGTAGTGAATCAATAGAGCTAATTTAAGGAGGAACAAAATACTTTGGTTTTTGCAACCTAGGTTAGATATCTTTCAGGTTTACTCTTCTTTGTAGTTCTTTGCTGAGATTGGAAGTCTACCATGTTTATCTGTCTTAGTTTCCTGGCTGCTATGACAAATGCTGCACAATGGGTTAGTTTAACAGCAGGAATTTATTGGCTTACTATTTCAGTGGTTAGAAGGCTTGCTTCCTCCCAGGATTGGTAGCATTCTGGCTGCCAGCGATTCTTGGGTTCCTTGACTTTTCTATCACATGGCATATTCTTTTTGCTTCTGAGTTCAATTAAATTCCAGCTGTTGGCTCATCCCTATGGCTTTCTCTTTATTAGGCCTTCAATAATAGGATTAAGACCCATCCTGATTCAGCTGGCCATACCTTAACTAAAAATAACATCTTCAAAAAGTCCTATTTACAATTGGATTACATCCATGGTAATCATGATCAAGAACATTTTTCTTCCTTCCTTCCTTCCTTCCTTCCTTCCTTCCTTCCTTCCTTCCTTCCTTCCTTCCTTCCTTC
>JAKSZT010054466.1:11603242-11637224 GCA_026826555.1 Tolypeutes matacus | reverse complement strand
TTCCTTCCTTCCTTCCTTCCTTCCTTCCTTCCTTCCTTCCTTCCTTCTGCTCTCTCTCTCTCTCTTTCTTTCCTTCTTTCTTTCTTTCCTCTCTCTCTCTCTCCTTCTTTCTTTCTTTTTGGAGTACATAATTCAGTTACCAGTATCTATTCTTTAACGGGAAATTCAAGACATTGCATGATGCTAATCCAGATAATAGGACCTTGTAGAGCCCTGTCTCAGAGTTTTTCATGGGAATTGATTAAGCCATAGCAATTAGATTCCTTCTGGACTTACACCTCTAAAACCTGAAAAATTTTGTAGCAACATAGACTAGAGAGCATTCTATGAGAAATCTCTGGGCCCATGGGCTGCTCTGTGCAGACTCTGAATCCGTGTCACAGTCAACCTAAAGCCATGGGCTCATGCCCTCAAATAGAAGAAGATTGGTGAGAACAATGGTCTGAGAGTGTCCAAATGGAATAAAACCATAATAAAAATACAGCAATAGAAGTAAGAATAGCTAACATTTATTAATTGTTTTTCTGGTAATGTCTTATTTGGTCATTACAATATACCATTAGAGATAGATTCTATTATTTCCCCCATTTTATAGATAAAGAAAACTGAAAGAAAATGTTAATTGCCCAAGGTCTCATAGCCAGAAAGTTGAATTTCCCTTCGTGAAAATGCAGGTTGTTTAAAAGGCTCAAAGTAGCAAAGAGGACATTACTATTTAAATGTACCTTATTCTTACTATTGTAAAATTATTAAACACTAGCGTTTTATTCTGGGAAATGTTCTTTGATTTTATGGTGGGTAATCAGAAACCCTAAAAGACTTGTTTGTCCAAGATCATACAAGTTGTAAATGGCAAAGCTGAGTAAAACTCAAGTCTTTTCACAACCAAGGCAATGTTCTTCTACTAACTTTTTGATAGTAGGATTAACCGCTTTATGAAAGTTGAGTTGGTTGCCAGGAATCTGCTACCATCTAGTGGGTCAACTGAGCAATTCACATTTTCAAAAGAAGTTTTAGGTATGGAGAGCAGAGCAACATCAAACACACAACACAAAGAATATTGGGTGAATAAGGAACAGTAGAGTTCATCTAGCTCATCGCCAACAAATTTACAGATGCGAGAACTAGAGAGTGCAGAGGATAAACGATATCGCCGAAGTCACACAACATGAGAGAGGCAAATTGGGAGTAGAACTCTGGCCTTTTCACTTTTAGTTCAGTGCATTTTCCTCTGGTACTCCTCAAATGAGAAAGAAAAGGTCCTTTCAATTCACAAAATCCAAAATCAAAGTAAATGTTTGAAGTATTGTGAGGCTTTTGGTACATATAAATAAGATACTCCAACTTTTTATTTTGGCAGTGAAGCCAATTAATTATATTAGTGGGGAGGAAAACTGGTGTATCTGGTGTATATAACATGGACACAAATCTGTACATCCACATCAGTATATATTTATGTCTATGTCTATACCTAAATCTTTACTGTACCTATATCTATAATCTTTTTTTCTTAGGTTAATACTAGAATAAATTTCTATTTCTTGAACACGTGATAACTTACAGCCTAGAAGTAGACTGAATGGCAGTAGGCTGTTGGTGAGTATTTTTTGAAAAAATGTTAATTAAAGAAAAAAGTTATAGGTACTACAGTATATACTATATAAAATATACTTGATGCTATTATAGTCATAGCTTGGAGAAGTTTCATAACAAGTTTCAAAGAAGTTTATTTTAAAAAAATAGTTCTATTTCTACTTTTAATACATTTATTTTGCAAATCAAGTAGCACACAATTTACCACAATAAACTTTTTAAATGTCATGGACTGGTTAGTTAAATCTACACATGAAATAGATGGTAACTTAATGTTGTGGATCATTTTTTATTTGCCACATTTGTTAGTTTGTTTCTTCAATTCTTGTACCTAAAACACTGTACTCAATATCTGAGGGAGTAAGAACTGTTTATTGGTGGTGTTATTTTGAAAAACAGTAGGGGAGCTGAGACAAGAGAAGCATAGGATCCTTTTAGGAAAAAGCAGTTCTTTTTTTTGGATGATCTCTGCCATGTGAAAGACTTGGGAATTTATCTTGATTTTCACTCCCTTTCTTTATGCTCCTGATATGTTTCTCCAAGGCAGTCTCCTGGGTGGAAACCATAATCAAGTGTCTTACCATCTCCATTGTACTCATTTATTATCATCTTCAATTTTGTTAGATGCTGAACACATTTGAAAAAGCACATCAGGTTTCCAGCCATTGCAGAACACCATTTTAGAAAATCAAAAGCTTTGGACAAAGACAACAATATACAAAATGAACCTGTTAGGATATATAGAAAATGTGTTTCTGACCAAATCATGAATAATTTCTTCTATCACAACTTTGGCCTTAATCTGGAGAAGCTCCTATTCCTTAACCACTATGCCTAATGGGCAGAGCTAGTGGGATGTAGTAGTTGAGAACACAAGCTCTGAAGTCAGATTGCCCAGGTTCAAATCCCAGCTCCACCATCATTACTAATAGGTAACCCTCAGCTAGTCACTTGTTCTCCTTTTGCATCAGTTTTCTGATTTATTTATAAAATTGGCATTATTATTATAGCTACCATGAGAAGTTTTATTTGTGTTTGTGAATATGAGATACAGCAACGAAAGTGTTTACAATAATGCTTGTCACATAGTAAACAATGATTTTCATTTACAATAATAATAATAATAATAATTAACAGGCTTAGCTAGAGATCTTGAAGCTCCTAAACCTAGGTTTAGCTCAGTGGTACCGAGAATCAGATAATATCCCTTGAACCAACCTCCATTCTAATCATTTAGAGCTAAATTTGTTCCTTGGAGACTAGTTCTTCAGTGTCTTGGAAAGAGCAGGATTTCCTCTGATGCTGTTAAAATGCTGATGCCACTTTATACTATGGGGAGAATATGCTACCATGGTAGGAACCAATTTGTCTATTGTTAGGGAAGTCATTATTCCTTTTTGTCACTCATCAATTGTTAGAATTGGTTGCTGGCACAAGATTAAATGATGAAGTAAGCTACTCTTCAAAAGTACAAAGAAAATACTAAGTTCCAGCCTAGCCCTTGGCTTACTGGTCTCTGGGAAGGTGACTGTAGGTAAAACTGGTCTCTGAGAGTAATGCCTTTGTGACAGGTTGGGCCTGGGCCAAGGAGTCATGGGCATCAGAGGCCCTGGAAGGTTGACTTTGGAGAATTCCTTGGGACACCATATAGTATTTTCCTCTACCTCCCTCGAATATTATCACATTCCATGGGGTAGATCTTGGAAGAAGCTACAGGAAGTGGGGACCTGGACTATACTTCATGATAAAGTCTTGAAATAGTATTTTGAGGTTGCAGATCCCATAATCATTTAAAACTAATTCTGTTTCTAGGAGAATAGTTCTTCAGTGTCTTGGAAAGAGCAGGGTTAGAATGGTTTTTCTTTCTCATTGGACCTCAGTTGCAGAAGTTTAATGATGTGAATCATGGTGTGTGTAGCAGTTTGGCAGTTTGATGAAGCTATGAATTCCAAAAATAGATATTGGATTATGCTTGTAAGATGGACTGTTAATCTGGGCATGATTAAGTTATGATTAGGGCGTTGACTGGGCCATGTCAGTAGGACATTGAGCCCCACCCCTTGGTGGGTGGGGTCTTGAAGATAAAAGACACAAGGACAGTGTTGGACAGTTTTGATGTTGGAGTTCTGGTGAGGAAGGAGAGAAGGCTCTGGGATAGAGATGAGCCATTTGCCTGACAATTCACAGCTGTCCTTGCGGAGAGAGGCAAAGCCTAGAGAGCCTCATAGTCTACAGCTGACCTTGTGGAGGAAACAGAGGAGCTAAGCCCAGAGAGAAACACAGCCCTGGGAAGAGAGGAACCCAAGAAGCCTAAACCCTGGCAAACATCGGCAGCCGCCTTGTTCCAACACGTAGCAACAGACTTTGGTGAGGGAAGAAACTTAAGCTTTATGGCCCATTAACTGTAAACTTCTACCCCAGATAAATACCTTTTATAAAAACCAACCCATTTCTGGTATTTTGCATCAGCACCCCTTTGGCTGACTAATACAGTGTGCATCTATCACTTTTTGCCTATTTATTCTTCTAAGGCTGGATATCTAGTTCAACTCTCTGCATCCTCCGCCGCAAAAATATCTTCCTATATGTCCATTTGTGGACCTTTGGAGCTATGTCAGAAATACACACACCCATACACATATACAATGCTGAATTGCTGAGTCATAGGATATGCATATATAATATGTAATTGACTGAGGGTCTCCAAATTCCTTGCCAGAATACTTACACCAGGCTGCACTCCAATCAGTTGTGCATTAGGATTCATTCATTACCAAATCTCCACCAACATTTGGCACATTCCAGCTTTATTCAGTCTCACAGAGTGAACTTGGCATCTCATTACTGTTTTTAAATTAGCATTTATCTGATAACTAGTGAATTTGATAATCTCCTTTTATACTATTAGCCTTTTGGGTTTCCTCACCTACAAATTGCCATTTTTGATAATGCCTTCTTGTTTTCCTTTGTGGCTTCTGTTTTTCTTTGTGGATATTATTATATTTTCCAAATTTTAATTCCTCATTGGTTTTAGAATTGCAATATATTCTCCCCATCTGTATATTTCTGTGAGCTTTATCCATAGTGTCATCTGTTCAACAGAACTTAATATTGATGTAATAAAATCTATCAATATTTTGCCTTATGGTTTGTCCTTTTAAATTTTTTCTTAAGGAGTCTGTTCCTACTCTCCAGGTTACATATATATTTATTTACATTGTTTTTCAATTAATGTTAGAGTTTTATCTTTTACTTTAAGTCTTTAATCAATGTGTAGTCTGTCTTTGTAAGTGCTGTTTGATAGGGTTCTGATTTGAGTTTTCTACGCATAGTAGAATAATTTTCCAAATCATGGACAAAGCAATCCAAACTTTCCCTGGTGATTTCTTATGCTACTGCTATGGTGTTTTAAGTTCCCATATATATTTGACTTTCTATCCTATTCTGTTATTGATTTTTATTTTCTGTGCCAATACCATACTGCTTGTGTTTCTATGGCTTCGTATTGTCTTAATATCTGGGTATACACATTCCCACTCATTACTCTTTTTTTGTAAGACTGACTTCATTGTAGAGTTTTATTTTTTTACATTCATTTTAGAATAAGGATATTGAGTGACAAAGAAAATTCCATCTGATATTTTAATGGGGATTGCATTTATTTTATAGATAAATTTGGAGAGAATTGACCTTTTTATGACAGCAAGTGAGTCACTCCAAGAGCTTGGACTTTCTTTTTGCTGATGCAGCTTATTGTCTGTGATTTTATTAGAGTTTTAAACTTTTCTGAATGCAAAAGCAGACTTTAAAGGCTTTCCTCCAGCTTCTTCTGCCCCAAACTGAAACTACTACAATGTAATCTCTCTTCAATGTTTCTAAGTTCAAGACTGCATTTAAGGGATTCTCCAGCCTTCAGATGCCCTAAGCATTTTCATATTGTTGTTACTATGGTTATTAGTTCCTCAAATCATTGTACATTTCCTCTCACTTTTGTAGATTTTCCCACACTTGATTTTGGGGGAGAGATTCAGCAGCTTGTTTCATGTCACCATACTAACAGGTCTGGGTGCAACTTGTTGTTGTTGTAGTTGTTGTTGTTGTTAAACCTATTTGGATGAGGCTGTATATTGCTTTTGTGGGGGGCAAGGAGGAAAAGAAAACACCTATTTGATCTGTTTCAGAGCACGTAAAATACAGACCTAACCCTGACATTGTAGGTCCAGACATGAGAATACAAAGGCAAAAGAGGAAAGTTCACATGTTGTGATATCATCCCCTGGAGAGCCTACTGTTCTAGAATATTTTCTCCCCACCCATGGTTAGTAGTGATGTCCCCCTCTCATTTCTGATTTTATGTATTTTCATCTTTTCTCCTTTTTTCTTTGTCAGTCTAGCTAAGGGTTTGTCAATTTTTATTGATCTCCAATAACCAGCTTTTGGTTTTGTGGATTCTCTCTACTGTTTTTTGTTCTCAATTTCATTCATTTCTGCTCTAATCTTCATTTCTTTCTTTCCTTCTGCTTTGGGATTAATTTGTTGTTCTTTTTCTAGTTCCTTCCAGTGTGCAGTTAGATCTTTGATTTTAGCTCTTTTTTTCTTTTTAATGTAGGCATATAAGGCTATAAATGCTCCTCTATCCCTTCTATTCAAACCTATATGTGATGCTGGAGTTTTTAGGTATACTTCCAGAGACTGGACCCTCCCGCCTACCTATGTGCCAGGTGTGCATGAAATCTAGGTAGAGCTGCAACTCCTACCCTACAGCTCAATGGACTCATCCAAGTCACCTGGTGAGGAGACAACGATGGGCAATGGCCATCCCAGGGAATGGAGAGGGCCTGCATCTGCAGGCAGGATCATCCCACCCACCATATCCATGGGATATAAGCCCTCTCTCACTTGGAGTTGGAGTGGACATCACCATCCCAGTCCCCTCAGGATTGGGGGAAGAACTATGGACTAGAGTGGACTTGATGGTATTCTCTTGTTCACATATGGTGATTCTAGCAATGCAAGAAATTATAACAATGAGGTGGAGCCAGTGGCCACTTGACACTTTTGGGGTAGGGAGGGGATGAGCAGTTGAAATACAGTGGCTTCTTTGGGAGTTGGAGGTTGTCCTGAGTACTGTTGTGGCAACGGATGTAGGCCATTTTAAATCAGCACACACCACTCAGAACTGAGTGGGAGAGAGTGTGGTCTACGGTGTGAACTGTGGTCTATGGTTGGTGGCAAGGCTCCAGGATGTGTAAGTTCATTGAGGGTGGTGGGCCACACTGTGGGAGATGTTTGTGTGGGATGTGGTGGGAGGTGTGGGAGGTGGGCAACATGGGAATCCCAGTGGGTTCCGTGTAATATTTTGGGTAATCTAAGCACCTCTTAAAATATATGTATATATATATAAAAATAACATTTTTGTAAGCAAATACACATATATGCATATATATTTATGTATCATTTTGCAAATGTTTGTATGTATTGTGAGAATTTTGATTTTTACCCATAATAATAAAAATAAATAAATAAATAAAATGCAAATGTACACACACACACACACAAAAAATAAAATAAAATAAAAAAATAAATGCTCCTCTCAGCATTGCCTTTGCTGCATGCCATGTTTTGATATGCTGTGCTCCCATTTTCATTTGTTTGAGATATTTACTGATTTCTCTTGCAATTTCTTCTTTGAACCACTGATTATTTAAGAGTGTGTTGTTTAACCTCCATATATTTGCAGATTTTCCCATTCTTCACCTATTACTGATTTCCAGTTTCATTCCATTATGATTAGAGAAAGTGATTTGTATAATTTCCATTTTTTTTTAAGTTTATTGAGACTGGTTTTGTGACTCAATTTGTTGTCTATTCCTGAGAAAGATTCATGAGCACTTGAGAAGAATGGATATCCCATTGACTTGGGGTGCAATATTCTGCGTATGTCCGTTTGTTTATCATATTGTTCAAGTTCTTTGTTTCCTTACTGATCTCCTGTCTAGATGGTCTATCTATTGATTAGAATGGTGTATTGAAGACTCCTACCATTATTGTATTTCTTCTTTCAGTTTTTCTTGTGTTTACCTCATGTATTTTGGGACATCCTGGTTAGATGCATAAATATTTATGATCGTTAATTCTTCTTGGTGGATTACCTCTTTTATTAATATGTAATATCCTTCTTTGACTCTTATAACAGTTTCGCATTTATAGTCTGTTTTGTCTGATATTGGTAGAACTACCCCTGCTCTTTTTTGTTTACTGTTTGTGTGAAATATCTTTATCTTACTTTTCACTTTCAGCCTATTTGTATTTAGGTCTAAGGTGAGTCTCTTGTAGACAGCATATAGATGACTCGTTTTTTAAAATCCATTCTGTCAGTCTGTGTTTTTTGATTGGGAGTTTAATCCATTAACATCCAGTGTCATTACTTTAAAGGCATTACTTACTTCAACCATTTTATCCTATGGCTTTCATATATCATACCTTATTTTTTCTGTCTTTTTACCCTTTTAGTTACCCTTTCTGATTACCTTTTCTACACTCTCCTCCAATCTTCTTTCTTGTCTTTTCCTTTCAGGTTTCATAACTCCCTTTAGTATTTCTTGTAGGCCTTGCCTGTTAACAAACCCTTAATTTCTGTGTATCTGTGAATATTTTGAACCCACCCTCATTTTTGAAGGACAGCTTTGCCAGATAAAGAATTCTTGGTTGGCAGTTTTTCTCTTTCAATATCTTAAATATATCATACCACTGCCTTCTCGCCTTCATGGTTTCTGATGAAATATCTACACTAAGTCTTAAATACCCCTGGAATGTGATGGATCACTTTCCTCTTGCTGCTTTCAGAATTCTCTCTTTTTCTTTGGTATTCTGATAAGTACATGTCTTGGAGTAGTTTTATTTGGATTTATTCTGGAGTACATTGTGTCTCAGACATGGGTGTTCATGCCTGTATTAGTCAGCCAAAGGGGTGCTGATGCAAAGCACCAGAAATCTGTAGGCTTTTATAAAGGGTATTTAGTTGGGGTAGAAGCTTAAAGTTACCAGGCCATAAAGCATAAGTTACTTCTCTCACCAAAGTGTTGCCACATGTTGAGCAAGATGTCTGCCACCATCTGCGAGGGTTTGGGCTTCCTCTTCCTCTTAAGGCTCTATGGTCCCAGCTTCTTCCAATATCAGCTGTAGGCTGGGCTAAGTCTCTCTCTCCTGGGGTCCTTTCTCTCTGGGCTCGGCTGCTCTGCTCTCTCCACAAGACCAGCTGTAAACTCTCAGGCTAATGGTTTGTCTCCTCATGTATCTGCTTCTCTGTGTGTTTACTTTCAGGGGCTCCAATATCAAAACTCCATCCTCTGCTGGGTAGTTTTCTCTGTGAGTCCTGCTCACCAAGGGGGCAGGGACCCAATATCCCACTGACATGGCCCAATCAAAGCCTTAATCATTATTTAATCAAGTAAAAGTGAAACCTTTGAATTTAATACAATCTAATACACCCAGAGGAACAGACCAGTTTATGAACATAATCCAATATCTATTTTTGGAGTTCATAAATAATACCAAACTGCTACAATGCCTTTCAAGACAGTTGGGAAATCTTCAGCCATTATTTCCTCAAATATTCTTTCTTCCCCTTTTCCCTTCTCTTCTCCTACTGGAACACCCATGATGCATATGTTTGTGCACTTTGTGCTATGATTTACTTCCCTGAGCTCCTGCTCATATTTTTCTGTTCTTTATCTTTTCAATTACAGATGCCCTGTTCTCTAATTCCCTGATTATTTCTTCTGCCAGTTCAAATCAGTTGTTGTATGCCTCTTGTGTATTTTTAAACTCATCCATTGTGTCTTTCATTCCCTTAAGTTCTGTTTTTTCTCTGTTCAAGCTTTCAAATTCTTCTATATGCTCACTCAGTGTCTTCTTAATATT
This sequence comes from Tolypeutes matacus, assembly GCA_026826555.1. NCBI lineage: Eukaryota > Metazoa > Chordata > Mammalia > Cingulata > Chlamyphoridae > Tolypeutes > Tolypeutes matacus. The sequence continues at coordinate 11,627,708 of JAKSZT010054466.1, read as the reverse complement.
CTTTATCTCTTTAGCCATATTTTCCCTCAGTTCCTTGAATTGATTTAGTAGATTTGTTTGAACATCATTAGTTGTTTCAATTCTTGTGTCTTGTCTGGTGTTTTAATTTGTTCCTTGGACTGGCCCATATCTTCCTGTTTCTTAGTATGGCTTGTAATTTTTTGCTGATGTCTAGGCATCTGATTATGATGGTGGGTTTATTCTTATGGTCAATTTCTCTCTCTTACCTAGTGTTTTATTGTTAACTGGCTTTGTGTTACAGCTCTTTGAGTGTTGGTTCAACTTATTCTAGATCTTTACCATTGCTTGGGTTTGACTGAGCAACACAAGGCCAGGGACCCACTAATGGGGTGCAGACCAGTTTCCAAGGGTACTGCTGAGAGGAACAGGAAAGAGAACAAAAAACCTCTTTTTTTTTTTTTCCCTTAGAATTCCTGGGGGTGCACTTTTCTGGCCTGCCAGTAGATGGCACTATTCAGGAACCCTTTCTCTACAGCCCAGGTAGGGAGTTTATTTACCCCAACTTCCACCAGGGTGTGCTGAAACAGTGTCTGAAGGAACTACTCAGGGCTGGTTACAGTTGCTATTCAGAGCCAGGCCTGCAGCCCAAACTTGCAGATCAGAAGCCATTCTCAGCCTTGGCTGCACCTTCCCTTCTTCCAGGGACTGGTCTGTACCTAGTGTACTTGTCTCAAATGTATGGGTGAGCGCTGTTCCCGGCCTCAGGAGTGATTCACTCATGGTTTTTGCTTCTGCTTCTTCATCTCTGTGACCTGCTCCCTCCTGGATATTGGACAGCACTCCTTTGGTCTGCAAACCTCTAGAACAGTTTTTTTTTTTTTTTCCTGGACAGTTTCTGCCTTTCCTCTTGCTGTTTTCAGAAGAGAGGTTAGCCCCACCGTCTCTATGCTACCATCTTCCCAGAAGCCTCCCTGCTGCTTTTCTATATATTTTTTTATGGTTGATAGTAAAGTACCCTTCAGAAATGCCCGTGTGTATTCAGCCACCAATTTCAGCATCAAGAGAGTATAAAGGGTAAGAGTCCAGTTACCTTGATTCACACCCTAACTTTGACACTTACCACCTGTTGACCTTGGGAGGCTTATTTAACCACACTGTGCCTCAATTTCCCTATCTCTAAAATGCAGAAAATGGTAGTACCTCCCTCTTGGAAGTTAAGGAAGCTAATATATACTAAAATCATCTGCAAAATTTTTTTATACTCCATTCCTCAAAACATGCGGTCCATTTTCCTTCCCCTTGAGCCTGGGTGGGCCTTTGGATTCTATTCTTTGAATAGAATGTGGTGGAAAGGATGCTGCCTGCCTTGTGAGGGTTAATTAGAAAAGCACAACTTCTGCATTTGTCTCTTGAGAAACTCACTCCTGGACTCCTCAGCCACCTTGTGAAACGTCCGGCTGCCCTCAGGCTGCCTTGAGGAGAGACTACCTGGGGAGACCTCTTAGACAGAGATGCCCCAGGAGCTCCAGCTAGTCCAGACTCCACCTGTGTGCGTCCTTCCAGCCCAGGTGCCAGTCAGGTGACTGAAAAAGCTTTCAAGTTGACCCTAGTCCCAGCCACTGCCTGACTGCAACTGCATGAGATACACTGAGATTTGTGAGCAAAGTTAATGATTGTTACGTTTTATGTGCTCTTTTAGGGTGATTTGCTACAAAGCAAATATATCAGTGGCACGGTTACAAAGCAATAAGTGCTGTATCTAACGTAAGGAAAGTGCTCAGTAAATGTTCCCTTTTGTTCAGTCAGCCTTTACTGTTAGCTAGCTGTGACCTCATTATAAGCACTTTCATCTCATGGATCCCATTTTATATGTAATCGAGATGTAATTGAACCTGGGTTATCTGCTTCATGTGATTGTGATTGTTACGAGATGAGATAATAGGTAGGAAAATCCTTTGAAAAGTATATAAAAACTGAAGTATTATTACCATCCTGACTTTTTTTTTAAGCCCGAAGCCTAGCAGACCTTAATATTGAGAAGATATTCTTACTTGATCACTAACACTATCCTTTAAGAAATAAAATAGGTCTAATTTTCTTGAGAATTCTTAAACATTCTCAGGAACAACAACAACAAAAACTGATGGGTATTTAGCCTGTGTGTACAAAATTGCCAAATTGACATAACTGCAAAAATCTCTGAGAATAAAATTTGAACATTCTTATATTTTCTTAATTTGTCTCCAAGCGTTGCATAAGCTCTAAATAAAGCTGTAGCACAATGTAGCATATTTCAGATAATGACATACTATCAGTTTTAAGATCTGGTTTTACAATCTATTTCTGCACAGGCATCTGCGTTTAGATCTGCCAACCACAAGATGGAAGCAGAGGTTTTTATTTGAAAAGACATTTCTCTACTTTTAGTGATTATTATTATTATTATTTTGAGAAGTTGTGAGTTAACAAAACAATCATGCATACCATACTGGATTCCCATACCTTGCCTCATGACCAACACCTTACGTTGTTGTGACACATTTGTTACAAATGATGAAAGAGCATTGTCATCATATTATTGCTATCTATAGTCCCTCATTTATAGTTGTTGTATTTTTTCCACAAACCATCCTATTATTAACACCATGTGTTAGTATTGTATATTTGTTGTAGTTCATGGGAGAATATTCTCATATTTGTATGAGAACCATAGTCCATCATTCACCACTGGGTTCTCTGTGTTATATGGTCCCCTGCCTTATACAGTCCTTCCAAGTGTACACTCAGTAACTCTCATTTTCATCACAGAGTTGTGCTATCATCAACTCGGTCCATTCCAGAGTATATTCATTATTCCAAAAGGAAAAATCCCATATGCCCTTATATCCCCACAATTGACCCTTAGCATTGATATAGTACCTTCATTGTCATTGCTGTAAAAGTATTAGAATATTACTAACTGTAGCCTATATATTATGTTAGTTATATTTTCCCCATGTATCTCCATATTCTTAATACCTTGCAATAGAGAAACATTTATGTATTTGTACTACTGAACACAATCATCATCCACCACAGAAACCACTATCTTATACAGTCCCTAGGCTAGCCTCCAGCTTTCTTTCAATTGACATTAACCTCCTTAGACTACTGTTTTCAGCCACAATCACATTTATGAAACAGTAGTGTTGATTATACTCATTATAATGTGTTACCATTAACTCTAACCATTATTGGCTTTTAATGATTATATGATACAGGATGCAAAGGTCCATACTTCTGTTATTGAAGAATGTGGAAACAATGCTTAATTCATCATTACAAACTTTGTTTGCAGGGATAGAATCAATACAGAAATCCAAAGCTCTGCTCTAATGGATGGGTAAGTAAATACTACTATTATTAATTGCAAACTAGAATTTGCCGAAAAGAATGCTTAGAGGCCTTGTGGTGGGTGTGGTGGAGGGAACAATTAGGTGCTCTGTTGGGCAAATAGGGAAGAGAATATTTCAGATCCTGGAAGAAATGAATAAAGATGAAATAATCTCTGGGAAGGAAAGCTTTCCATTTGATTGCCATATCTAGATTTTCTTTAGTGGGAGACAAAAGTTTTATTCTATATTTAAGGACAAAATACCCAAAATGTGATGCTGGATTGAGAAAATGCAATGATAGAAATTTACCCTTGCTAACAGTGTGATCAGTCACTTGGTCAGTTGGTGTTTAGTTGGTTGATCTCAGATGCTTTCCATTTTCAAATTTGAGTAAGGACACCAAGCTTCTAAAGCAGTGATTCTCAGCCTTAATTGCACCCCAGGTTCTACTCCAGAACAATTAAATCCGTATCTTCGAGGGGTTGGGTGTCTGAGCACTGGTAATTAAAAAAAATTCTCCAGTGATTCTAATGTGCAGGTAAGTTGAGAATCACTGGTCTAAAGTTTGAGTGGGGGTGACCTCTGTTCGGAGAGAGGTTCACAAAAGTGTGACCAGAGGCAAAAGACAATCTTCTAAATCTACTTCTTATTTTCAGCTATTTATTGCCAAGTGGAAATTGGGTAAACTATCAAGTTGTTCAAATCTTCCTTCATTAGGGTCTATGATCATTGAATTACATGACATAATAGAACAGCTTTTCATTTGTTATGATTTTAAATTAACATCTCCATAAAAAGGAGTGTCCTTTCCCAAGAATTTCCAGATGTGGTATTAATACAATTTTGACTATTTAAGGTGGTGATTCTTAGGTGATTGAGAACCCCCAGTGGGATGGATGATCTAGGACTATAGAAAAACTGAGGGTGTTTATAACAATTTTTAAGACTGAGAAGTGAAATGTATACAATGATTTTGTAACTTGAAAGAATTTAGACTTTGTAAACAACAAAAATAATAGAATGCTTATAAATATCATCATTAGAAATACAGTAGACCTTTGTTCACTTGTTTTTATCAAGGTGAAGACCCAGGTTCTTGGATGAAGGTGATATGTTAGATACTAAAAAATTAAGAACTACTTATATAAAGGAAATAGACTAGCAAAATTAGCTATGGTCTACCATAGGTGTAAATTTAAAAGCATCTCTTCAATACCGGGCAGCACTTCAGAAGTAAGCATAAATTTTGGCAATGTCTTCTCAAAAGTTCCCTGCTACCTACAAAATGGAGCAAATATGAACAGAATTATGCAAATACAGTCTAAAATTAAAACTCTTGCACTAAGATGACAGAAGATATTTGGGTCAATGATATAATAAAACATGTTTAGAGATGCTCAGAGTCTGCTGGAAAACATAGCCTACAGGATCATGAAGACACTACTCCAGCCAGTCATGTAATATTTATTGAATAAGTAATGACAAAAAACGCCCAGTTATACCAGACCAGGAATAAAAATATTTGACCAAAATGGAACAGTCTGTGGTACTTAATGAAAAATTTTAAAACTTAATATTTCAACTAAGAACAGAGCAGAAGTTTTGAAAATTAATTTTGCAAAGCTTAATCCTGAGTGATAATCAAAGGGAAAGGGGTTTGTGGTTTAAAAATTTGGGGAACACTGAATTACATACAATAAATTGGAATTCTTCAAGAGAGAGGTATAATATACTATGTTTCGAAAACTAATTTGATTAGGGAACACATTCTTCAGATGATGCCCATTAACTTTCCATGGAACACTGGAATAGAAATCTAAGTCCCTTTCCTATTCTCTGCTTCCTCTGTGACCTCGGGCCACTCATTCACAGTTTTGGAGTCTCAGTCTCTCCATATTTTATCAATAATATCCATTTTTCAGAGTTGGTTTGAAGCTTCAGTAAGATAATTTTTGAAAATGAAAACATTAAAAAAGTCTAAAATGCTACCTAAAGATGTAATGGATCATTTGTAGCTTTTTGACTTCATGGCATCTGAAGAACTTTCCTATTTGAGGTTAATTTCCTATTTTGGAATTTTGTGGGAGAGATGGCTGCACCTTCCCTCAAGAAGCCCCTACAGCTTAAGACGTGGGTATTTGACCTTGGCCAAGTCAATAAAATGACCCTGCTAGAACTTTGAATCTTGAGAAAATGACAGGGAGTGAGTGAGTCTGGTTAATCTGACTCCAATTTTATCTATCACAAAATATGCTTCATCTCTACCATATAAGTCTACATTTACCATGAGGTGAATTTAAATTCTCTGATGCAGTTGACTATGCATATAGAAAGCTTTCCTTGTGTACTTAGTTTCAGAAAGGTATTTATTCTGAAAATATGATCTTTATTTCAAAGCAGACTATGTTGAGTTAGAACAACTTCATTTTCTCTGGACCAAGAAGGTACACAGAAGCAATATTATGTATGGTTTATATATGGTAAATGGAGTTAAGCTGAAGAATCATGGTGTTTTAGAACTTTGCCTTGGTAAATTTCTCTGAATCTCATTCAGATCATGAAGATTTTCTTTCTGCAAGGCAGATAATTAGCTATAACCAATACCACGCAGCTCTCATCTGGGAACAAGAAGGTGTTCTCAGGAGGTGTTTCTGTGAAAGGAGATATCACAGGCTGTTTACAGTGAAAGACTGATTAACTTCTCCCTAATGGTGCCTACTAAGCCCTCAAAGCAATCAGGGAATGAAGCTTAGTCTGTTGGGAATTGTAAAGTGGATGCTTAATGTTGTGAATCTTTTAGAGAGATGGCAGTGACCTAGAAAAAAGCTGAGGTCATGAGATTGGGTCGCCTACTTTCTGAACAAAACTGGACTGGTACTGAAGATCAACATAGTGACATCATTCTCAGTTGCATTTATGGTTTGCATTATATTTCAATTTATTTTTGTGGCAAATCTATCATTATTCTCATTGTATGAACACAATGTAGCCAGAAAAAAGTCAGAGAGTATCCTAGTTGTCTCCCCAGAAGCTTATGGTTTTGCTTAGTCTAGGCCATGGTAGATCATTCTTCGTGGTGGCTCCAGCTTTGGGTCTATGAGAACAAAGGAAATGAGTAATGTGTTAGAAAAACAGAGCTAGTGGGCACCAACCATAATACTGCTCAATGGATTTCATATAAGGTCATGTTATTTATATGTTGATGCCAAAGATAAACCTGTCTACCATGATGCATATATCCACTGTATCTTACTCAATGGGTCCAGATTAAAAAATGTAAGAAATTCCTAAGACCTGCATAATTGTGCAGTGAGTTTTCTTTAAACTAATGATTTGAGGGCTTTCTTTTTTATGAGAATGAATAATTGCTGCCAGAGCTAAAAAGGCAACCAATGGCATAAGGAGGATCCCTGCCCCCCATCAAGATAATGTGAGATAGTGCAGCAGTCTTTATTTAGTAAAATACTGATGCGTGCGAGTTTTTGTCAAATCACCTTCTACTTTGTATTGAAGCAAATGCTTCTCCTTTTATTTTTTCCCTCTTTTCTAGGACACTAGACTAAAGTTGTATCACAGCTCTAATTGCAGAGTACAAGAAATTCCATTTTTCATTCTACTTATGAACTTATGCTTTTGGGTGACGATGATATGAGATCAATGAATCTGTTCTTCCCTCATGCAGCCTCAGTTCTTATGTTTTTCTCATAGTGTGAACACCTGGCTGTGCTGAGTGTGAATCTGGTATTTAAAGTATTTTTGATCCAACCAGTTCTACGGTGCAGCCAATTTTTTATCTGTTGGCAACAAGGAACACTACTTGCTTCCAAAACTGGAGGAAAAAAAGTAGCTAATTTTGTGGGACTTAAGTGACAGTCATCCAACTCCAACAGGGCACAATCAATCCTGGATCTTGAGGGTTTGAAGAAAGAAATTGATTGAGGGGACCAATAACTGGCCAAGATGACAATCCAACTTTATAAGACAACTTTAGTTAAGACTGAAATGGCATCAAGTTGAATTATAGGTGTGCCCAAAGTATGTAATACCTTGAGACAAAAGGCTTCAGCTTCTCCAAGCTGTTCAAATCTCTAGTTGAAGAGTGGGAGATTTTTATTGAAAGAAATAGTAAGCCAGCTAAAGGTGGCTTAACGGTTTTAGGAACTGCCTCACACAAAAAATGTGCCACATCTGCTGGTGGCAAAGCTATCTACTATAATGAGAGAAAAACCACAGAAGAAAATGGATATGTTATGGGACAATTAAAAACTGGGCTATTTTAGGGGAGGAAAGAGCTCAGTTTCACTTACTGTGCAATCATTAAGTTAAGGCCCTTGGATCAGATCATATCACTATTGGGACTCTGTTGTTTTGGGGCAAAGCTGCTGAGGATTGAGAATTGAATGAATACAGGATTATTCTATAGGGCTACAAAATTCTCCCTGCAACCCAAGAGTCACAATTTGGTAACTGTGTTCTGGAAACTTATTAAAAAGGTTTAGTTGTGGCATTATTATTTCTGGATTAGATCCATAAACATTTTTCTGAATACCAAAGTAATACCTTGAAGAGAAATGACTATTGCAAAATATTGTTAGTATTAGATGATTCCTCTGGACACTTTTAAGACATTTTAGTTTTCATATGATGTAGTTGGAACTATAGCTATCTTACCTTTTACTCCAATTACCTCCATCCTACAAACTTGTAAACAAGGTATAGTTTGTACTTTCAAGGCCACATGACTATTTCTAATGTAATGGAGGGCTGGTAGCCTTCATCATTGCAGAATGTGATTTTAATAAACAACTAGTGGATTAAACCAAGCTCAAAAGAATCAAAACATGCTGTTGACATCTATGGAAGGAATATATGGATGATTTGGGGGCTTCCCTCTACGTAATCAAAACGTGTTTGGGTGGCCAAACATTGGGTGGTGCAGAAATTGAAGGATGAATTAAAGACAATAGAAAACCATTGACTACCATTGACTAACAGGAGAATTAAAAAGAAATTGTTGGGAAGCGGATGTGGCTCAAGCAATTGAGCTCCCGCCTACCACATGGGAGGTTCCTGGTTCGGTTCCCAATGCCTCCTATAGAAGACAGCAAGCTGGTGTGATGGGCAGACGTGGCAAGCTGATGCAATAAGATGAATCAACAAGAGATACAGGAAGAAAAACATAATGAGAGACACAGCAAAGCAGGCAACAGAGGTAGCTCAAGCGATTAGGTGCCTCCTTCCCACATAGGAGGTCCTGGGTTCAGTCCCCTATGCCTCCCAAAGAAACAAGGAAGACAATAAGACACAGCAAGGGCAAAAACAACGAGGGGGTGGGGAGAAATAAATAAATAAAATAAATCTTAAAAAAAAAAATTGTTTGGAAGTGAAGATAACTATAAACAGTAAGAATCAATATATTAAAATCTTTATAATCTGAAGTGCTCCAAGCAGGAAAAACACTTGAATAACTTTATTTACACATAGGACTTTTAGTGGAACAAAGCCTCACAATGATGTATAGCAGTGTGGACTCTTTAACATCTTTAAAATAACTGTTAAAGTAGCTCCAAAATCTATTTACCAATTCTTGCTCTTTCAACTTTATTTTTTTCAAGGAAAAATAATCAGCACTTATGGAACTATGTAGTCAACTTCTACACCTGAAATACACAGTCAACTCTCTCTCTCTGTTTTCTAAGACTGGCCCATGATCTACTAGATGACTTCCCAGTAGTATTATCAGGGGCATAAGACAACCAATATTAGAGCACATATAATATCCTTCATTATTTGTTTCATTTTTCATCATAAAAGCAATCTTCTACTCATCATTGGCATTATGGCATATGAGATGAGGCCATGAGCACCTGGCCCAGACTGCCTGGGTTCATATCCTAGATATGCCCCTTTGCTAGCTATGTGATCTTGAACAACTTAGCCTCTCTGTGCCCCCATTTCTTCATCCATAAAATGGAGCTAATAATAATAATAATAACAACATTAGAGTTGTGCATTAGAGTTGTTGTGATGATTTCATGAAATTATCAAGTGTTTAATGTAGTGGCTGGCAAAAAGTAAGAACCAAATAATATTGTTTTTTATTATTATTACTCACCATCACATCACCATTGTCATTTTTGTTATATCATCCTTTTCAGCATCATTGTGGACTAGCAAGAATGTCCAGAATGAATGATGTGTGTTCAGGCATTAATTTTTATTTTGTTGTTTCAAAATTTTTCTTTCTGTTTATCCTTCTTTATATAATTAAAATATTTAGTATATGTTAAAGATTATATATGTAAAATGAAATTATATATGCATAGTTTCTTAATTATATACTGTATATTGATGAGTATTCATTTACACATAAATATTTTCCATATAAGATTCTATATACAAACTTTATAATTCATGGATAATGTAAGGAATTTTCAAAAATAATTTGGCTGTATTCATCTTATGAATTAATTTAAAAACTAACTCCTATGAAACTGAAAAATAAAAGTAAAAAATTGACACTTGCTTAAAGTCTCTTAGAACTTCCTGGAAAACTGAGTTCAACCTTCCTGTTGGTTTCTTTAGTATTTTTTGGTACTTCAGTATTTTTGAAAGCCATTAGGTTAAAAAACAGCTTTTGAAATCCATCGAATTAGTATTGCTTTCTCCTACTTTTCTTGGATATTCAATCCTGTGTCAATTTGTGCACTCAAGAGTCTGAAAGTCTATACATAAGACACACACACACAGATGCACACTAAGTTTCTGAGGGATAAAATTGAAAAACAAATTGAAAGGTGAGGTTGTACAGCTTTCCAAATAAAACTGATCCCAAGTTTAAGATACCTTGAAGGGGAAGGGGATGAGATAACTGTTGTATATTGGGATATTTTACTCTACAGATTATTACATGTGAATTAAGGTAAAGGAAGACTGGATTCATTTCAATGGGGAAGAGGAACAGCTTAGCTGCATTAGAGATGATATACCAGTTTAACTAAAATATTTACACTGCAAGTAACTTGTAATTTGATTTTTTTTTCAGAAATTATTCAGAGCACTTGCATTCCTTTTAAAACTTGATATCTATATGCAAAAAGTGCAAGGGAATATGGATGGAAAATCTTTTCTACTTTATATTCATATTCTCAGTAGCAGTAGTAATAATTTTACTAATATTACTACTACTATTTAATTTCAACTATTTTCTAGGCATTTAGTATACATCATTCACTTAACCATTACAAAAGCCCTGTGAGGTAGATATAGTGACTTTTAATTTTACAGAAAAAAGAAATCCAACTTTAAGGAGGGTAAATTACTTGCCCAATGTCACAAAGAGCTCATGGAGGAGTGGGAATTCTAATCCAGATTGAGTGATTCCAAAGAATCTTCTTGACACCCACCCTGTGCTGTCTCACCAAGTATTAATTTCTTTTTTACTGCCTTACATGATTCAAATAGTTGAAAAGCTGAATATGGTAGAATGATTTAATTTCATTAGTTAATGGATTGGAGGGCTTTTGTTTCCATATAATTTAGGTTGCCATTGTCAGTAAGTAAGCAAAATAAAAATTTTACATCATTGAAAAGACTCAGTTCAATTAAGATCTGAGATAAACCAAAACAATTGTTTTCATTATTTTTCTGAATATTATTTTCTTTGAAGAGGATCATTTAAATGAGAGAAAGTTTTTTTGTTAAAATATGCAGACTTGAGTTTACCTTCAGCTTGAAATGTGACGTTATATCTGAATAAACTCTTTATGCTCTTAATATCTTCATCAGGCATTATTAAATGTGTGAAAATTTAATATCTGAAAAATGCAAGTGATAATATTTCAACAGTATCTTAATTAGAATAAGAATGCCTCTTTCCTCCTAAGACTGTTGCTGAGCTATTTTTAAGACCTGGAGGGCCATGCTGCTAAACTCATGGTTTTAGGGGTACATCAGAATTCCTAATGTATGTCATTATCTTAGAAGTGAGGTTATGATAGATAGAGCACAAGAATGGGAATCAGTAAACCTGGATTCTAGTCTTAAATGTGTCAGAAGTTGGCTGTGTGTCTTTATATAAGATCCTTAACTTCTCCAGATGCTTAATATTCTCACCTGCAAAATGAGTTTGAATAGTTAATGAATAGTTAGAATAGATCATTTGAATAGAGTACAGATTCCTTCCTATCCTATCATTTTTAAAATACCTTGTACAATGCTGGGCATTTTGGTGCTGCCTTTAAAGAATATACTTACCTAAGACAATATGCAAATTTCATGACTTCATTTGAGCATCAATCTGAAAATGAAAAAAGATTATATCATCTAGCTTATGAAGTATTTTATTTTTAGTGTACTTGATCATGCAGAAAGTATACAAATATTTGAAATATTGCTTAGAGGAAAAGTGTTTACCAAAAAGGGATTTTATATTACACTTTTAAATGGTTAGCCATTCCTTCACATTTCAATTGTACATTGTTCCCTCCTTTGAAGCATTTACATTATCTAGGAAAAACAGACAAGAAAGCAATGAAGATAGAGCTTATCAAGTGCTATGACTGGGTGTGCATTGAATGTTTTGGGGTCAGAGAGGAGCTTCAGTGCCAGGGAAGAATTCTCAGTACAGGTGATGTCTAAATTGAATCCTGAATCCTGATGAAAGATTTAGCCAGGTATAGAATGAGGACAGGGCAATCCAGACTAAGTCATCATGTGCAAAGAGGCCTTGAGGTAGGAGCAAGTTTAATGTGCTGGGAAAACAGCAGGTTGTTCAGGATGACCAAAGCAGGAGCAACAAGAAGTAGTGATAAGAGATTGGGCTGGAGAGGTAATAGGGGCCCAAAATCTCCCATTTGGAAGCAACAGAGAGCCATTGGAGGAATGAACTAACAATTTTGGTCTTACAAAGATTATTTTGACCTCAATACAGACATGGGTTGGTGTGAGTAATTTGGAGGGGACTGGAGATGGGAGACTAATTAGGAGGCTGTGTTCCAGGTGAAGATTCCATAAAATTAAGTGCTGACAATGTAGAAAAAAGTCAATGGGTGATTAAAAAATATTCAGGGGTTAGAAATGACAGGATTTGGAGTTTGATTGTGTGTATATGGGAAAAGTGAAGGAGAAATTAAGGATCACCAAGTTTTCATCTTGGACAACTGGGTGAATGGTAGTGATATTCATAAATTTAGGAAACACACGAGGAAATTTTGGGGGGAGAATTCTGGGCCTGTTGAGTTTTAATTTCTTGGGAGACAACTAAGAACCTAGTAGGCAGTTAGAAAAAAAAATGACTTGATGCTGAAAGGACAGATCCCAGATGGAGGTAGATATTTGGAGAATAAAGGTCCTGGCATAGATGAGAATGCTCAGGAAAATGTAATGTCATGGAAAGTACAGAATAGCAATTTTCTTGATTCCACTCTCATCAGGCATCTGGTAGCACTTGAACTCCAGACTTCACCCTCCAAGAACATTGGGGTGATGGTCACTCTTTTCCCGCTCTCTGAGGTACAGTATCAACCCCCTTAGTACAGTGAGGTGGTGGCAACATTCTATCTATTCTCGGGCATACCCTTTTACAACAGTGAGTTAGTGACCTCACTCTCCCCAACCCATGGGGAACAGGCTCACTCCTCTCATAGACCTAGAGTGGCGACATCACTCTCCCCAACCCTTGTGGAATGTGCTTCACCCTCTCTGTAGCCTGGGGCAGCAAAACTCTCCCCGAACCGCAGGCTGGACAATCCACTCTAATCAAATGCTGGGGCAAACTCACCCTCTCTATACACATGGGTGGGGTCCCTCTCTTGGCCCAAGGAGATGTCTTAATTCCAGACCTCAACTTCCATTGTTTTCCCCTTCCATCTCTCCCTTCCATGTCCCTTTTAGTCCAGGCTGACAGTGGTTTTGTTCATACAGATCTTGCAAAAAGCTTGTTAGTTTAGCATGCAGGAAACAGGGGTCCAAGCCATCAGACCCTAACACGTTCCACAAGTCTTTCCTGGATAATTGCATTTTCAATCCTGGCTTATAAGTTCCAAGTTTAATTCCTCAAATGGGGCACTATCATCTGGGGGCTTGATTTCCAGAGGCTTGGAATTTCCAGAATCAGTTTCTGATTTTTTTGTGCCCAACAATTCAGTTCTCAGTTTATCTCTTTTGTCTAGCATTTTGCTATAATCTGCAAGGAGAAGCCAAGCTGCATATTCCACATTTAGTTTGGAAATCTCCTTGGCCACATGTCTAAGCTTGTAATTTTCAAATTCTGCATTCCATATAACATCAGGAGTCAATCTTGCTAAGTTCTCTGCAACTTTAAAATGTGGATTGCCTTTCTTCCAGTTTCCAATAATAGTTTCATTATTTCCTTCTAAAGCCTTATCAGAAATAACTTTAGGCTCCATATTACTACTAACAGTCTCTTCAAAGAGGTCTAGGCCTTTTCCATCAAGCATCTCACAATTTCTTCAAAAAATACCTCTTACCCATTTATAAAGCCATTTCAGCATTTTTAGTAATTGCATCAAACTTTACCCCACTCTCCTGGTACCAAATTCTGTATTAGTCAGCCAAAGGGGTGCTGATGCAAAGTACCAGAAATCGGTTGGCTTTTATAAAGGGTATTTATTTGGGGGTAAAAGCTTACAGTTACAAGGTCCTAAAGAGTCCAACTCAAGGTACCATAAGAGGTACTTTCTCATCAAAATCAGCTGCCACATGTTGAAGCAAGATGGCGAGTGATCTCTGCCTGGTCTCTCCTTCCTTATTCCTCTTAAGGCTCCGTAGGCCCAGTTCCTTCCAGTTTCAGCTGTAGGCTGGCATAGGGCTCATCTCTCAGAGCTTCCTATATCAGTCTGGCATAGGGTTCATTTCAACTGCTTATCAATGGCTCAACTTCTCTATTCTCTTCAGCTGCAAACTATCAGGCAAATGGTTCATCTCTCCAGGCTCCAGGATCAAAATTGACAAAATTCTCTCCTCTTCCACGTGTCTTCTTGAGAGTGTCCATTTATATCAGCCCACTGAGGGTGCAGGGACTAAACCCTGAGTCACGTCCTACTGATGTGGTCGAATCATAACCCTCATCTTAATAGGCAATTGAATCAAAGTCATCTCAGATGAGTCTAATACAATCAAAGGGGATCACACCCAGAGGAACAGATCAGTTTGCAAACATAATCCCTCTTTTTTGGGGATTCATAAGTAATCTCAAACTGCCATAACTATCATCCATAAATTACATTAGTTGTAATTTTCCCATGGATCTCCATATTTCTTAGCACTTTGTAAAAGACGAGCATTCTTATATTTATACCATTAATCACAATCTCCATCCACTACCGAAATTACTGTTATACAATCCCTAGATTATTCTCTAGTTTCCTTTTAATTGACATTTATGTCCACAGACTACCCCCTCTCAGCCACACTCACATTTATAAATCAGCAGTGTTAGTTATATTCCTTATAATGTATCACTATCAACTCCATTCATTTCCACACTTTTACAATTAATCTTATAATAATATTGCATACATTAAGCATCATCTCCCATTTTAATCCACCCTCTATTTCCTAGTAACCTATACCCTAGAATTTACCTCTGTGAGTTTACTCATCATATTTAGTTCATATCTGTGAGACAATACAATATTTGTCCTCTTGTGTTTGTCTTATTTCACTCAACATAATATCCTCTAGGTTTATCTATGTTGTTATAAGCATCCTGATTTCATTTCTTATTACAGCTGAACAGTATTCCATTGTATGGATATACATTTTATTTTATCCATTCATCAAATGATGTATACTTGTGTTGGTTCCATATTTTAGCAATTGTGAATAATGCTGCTATGAACATCTGTGTGCAGATGTCAGTTTGTGTCCTTGCTTTCAGTTCTTCTGAATGTATTCATAGTAATGGAAATGCTGGATCATATGGCAGTTCTACATTCAGCTTCTTGAGATTCTGCCAAATTGTCTTCCACAGAGGATGCACCATTCTACATTCCCACCACCAGTGAAGGAGTGTTCTTTTTAAAAAATGGTGATCCTATAAAGTGTGAAATGGTATCTCATTGTAGTTTTTTTGATCTGCATTTCCCTAATACCTAGTGATGTTAAACATTTTTGCATGTGCTTTTTGGACATTTGTATTTCATCTTTGGAGAAATTTCTATTCAAGTCTTTTGCCCAGTTTTTAATTGGGTTGCTTGTCTTTTTATGGTTGAGTTGTATGATCTCTTTACTATAACATGAATATTAAACCCTTATGTGATATTTGGTTTCCAAATATTTTCTACCATTGAGTAAGCTGCCTTTTTACTTTCAGTGATGAAGTCTTTTGAAGAACAAAAGTGTTTAATTTTGAGGAGGTCCCATTTATCTATTTTTTCTTTTGTTGCTTATGCTTTGGGTGCAAGGTTTAAGAAACTACTGCCTACCACAAGATCTTGATGTTTTCCTACATTTCTTCTAGGAGTTGTATTTTGTAGCTTTTATATTTAGGTCCTTGATCTACTTTGAGTTAATTTTTGTATAATGTGTGAGATAGGGATCCTCTTTCTTTCCTTTGGATATGGATATCCAGTTCTCTCAGCACCACTTGTTGAATAGACAGTTCTGGCCCAGCTGGGTGGGTTTGACAGCCTTGTCAAAAATAACTTGATTATAGATGTGAGGGTCTATTTCTGAGTTATTCTTTCAGTTACATTGGTCAATCTGTCTATCTTTATGCCAGTACCATGCTGTGTTTACCACTGTAACTAAATAACATGCTTTAAAGTCAGAAAGTGAGAGCCCTCCAACTTTGTTCTTCTTTGTTAAGACATTTTTGCTATTCAGGTCCCCTTTTCCTTCCAAACAAATCTGATAATTGAATTTTCCATTTCTGAAAAATAAAAAAAATAAAAAAAAAAAAAAAAAAGGCCGTTGGGATTTTTATTGGATTGTGCTTAATCTGAAATCAGTTTGGGAAGAATGCAGAATGCCCTTCCATTTATTTAAATCTGGGTTTTTTAGCAATGTTTTGTAGTTTTCTGAATACAGTTCCTTTATGTCCTTGGTTAAGTTTATTCATAATTATTTGATTTTTTTAGTTGCTATTATAAATGGAATTTTTTTCTGATTTCCTCCTCAGATTGCTCACCAGTAGTTTATAGAAATGCTGCTGATTTTGCGTATAATCTTGTATCTTGCCACTTTGCTGAACTCATCCATTAATTCTAGTAGCTTTGTTGTGAAATTTTCAGGATTTTCTAGATATAGGATCATATTATCAGTGAATAGCAAAAGTTTTACTTCTTCCTTTCATATTTGGGTGCCTTTAATTTCTTTATCTAGCCTAATTGCTCTAGGGAGAACTTCTAGCCCAAAATGAATAACAGTAGTGACAGGGCCATCCTTGTCTTCTTCCTCATCTCAGTAGGAAAGCTTTTAGTCTTTTACCATTTAGTCCAATGCTAACTGTAGGTTTTTCATATATGCACTTTAATATTTTGAAAAAGCTTCCTTCTGTTCCTATTTCTTGGACTGTTTTTTTTTTTTTAATCAAGGAAAGATGCTGTATATTTTCAAATGCCTTCTCTGCATCAATTGGGAGGATCATGTGATTTTCCTTCTTCAATTTATCAATGTTATTTATTATACTAATTGATTTTCTTGTGTTGAGCTACCCTTGCATACCTGTGATAAAACCCACTTGATCGTAGCATATAATTCTTTTAATGTGCTTTTGGATTCCGATTGCAAGTATTTTGTTGAGGATTTTTGCATACCAATAGAGATATTGTTCTGTAATATTCTTTTTTCATAGTATCTTTGTCTGGTTTTGATATTAGGGTGATGTTGGCTTCATAGAATTAGTTTGGTAGAGTTCTTTCCTGTTCAAGTTTTTGGATGAGCTTGAGCAAGATTGGTATTAGATCATCTTTGAATGATTGGTAGAATTCACCTGTGAAGCCATCTGGTCCTGGGCTTTTAATCTTTGGGAGATTTTCTTTCTTTCTTTCTTTCTCTCTTTCTTTCTTTCTCTCTCTCTCTCTCTCTTTCTTTCTTTCTTTCTTTCTTTCTTTCTTTCTTTCTTTCTTTCTTTCTTTCTTTCTTTCTTTCTTTCTTTCTTTCTTTCTTTCTTTCTTTCTTTCTTTCTTCTTTCTTTCTTTCTTTCTTTCTTTCTTTCTTTCTTTAACAAAACAATTTTATTCATACATATTAATAAACATACAATTCATCCAAAGTGTACAATCAATTGTATTTGCTATAATCACAAAGTTGTATGTTCATCACTTCAATCATTATTAGAGCATTTTCATTATTTCAATAATAATAAACAAAAACCAGACAAACAAGAAAATGCCATTTTCACAACAATAATTTTGGATTATTAGTCAATAATATTGTTTTGGTATCAATACTTTATTTTTTTGTGATATTATTAGCTAAATCAGGGCTGAATCTGACAATGACATAGAGTGAGAGTAACAGACTCATATGGAATAAATCTTTGATTTTCCTAATGTAATTATCTTCTGTAAATCTCATCAATCCTTTTAGAAAAGGGGGATTAATATAGTGCCTAAGCTTTAGAATTGTTTCAAATTATTCTAAAACACATGCATGTAAAGTTCTTAATATTATGCTTACAAATAGCAATGCTTCATAAATGCTAGCTATGACATTGAGGACCACAGGATCTTCTCACACTGAGATATATATCAATTTACAGAGAATATGCCAATTTTTCCAGAAGGCGCAAGAGACAGAGTGTGAAAGAGAGAGAGGGTTTGAGGAGGGAGACCCACTCTACTTGCTAGTTAGCTCTTTGCCCATGTTCCATTTGGGAATTTACATTTTTCTCTGTTTTCAAGATTTTGATTATCAACTCTGGCAAATAACAGTGGCTTTCTCAATACTTTGGGGAATCATAGTTGATCCCCACTAGAACTCTATTGGGAAAATTTAAAGGAAGAATAGTAAAGGGTTCTCAGAAGAGTGAACAGGGATGTCTTCTCTGAATTATGGTAGAGAGAAAAATATTTCAAATCTGATTTTTCTGCTGCAAGTTTTTCTACAGGCATTGGGCCTCTATGGCATAAAAAAAAAACTAGTTCTGAGAAATGAAAAGAATATCACACTGGTTGTTCTATTTCCTGGTCATTTCAAGATCATGGTTAATGTATGGGTAAGTTTCACAAAACAAAACTTTAATCTAGCCCCTATTCCACTCTTCCAGAAGTTGTGCCATGTATATTTAGAAGAGCAGATATGCGGGGACATGGATCCCTAGATATGTGAATTATTTTCCAGAAGGTGTAGTATGATCCCATTTTTCTGAAAGAAATTTTAACAATTATATATCTATGCAAACACACATACATATATGTGAAACAACATTTATCCTCACTATAGGAGAAACACCTCTTGTATTCTTTTGGTTTTAAAAGCTGCTAATTGGTAACTATCTACAATTTGAAGAGCACTGCACTATACTTTGCTACCTCTATTCACAAGCCCTTTTGTTTCTCACCAATAAAAGTGTGAAATTCCATAAGTCTTGCAAGAACTTCAGTTTGCTTTTGAATTAGCATAACATGGAAACTGTCAGTTTTCTTACTTTCATTGTGAGGAGAACAGAATTATAATACATCAGAAAAAGACTGTCACATAATGCTATGTCAATAACAAGAAAGCAATGAAGAAACCCAAGTGTATAAGGTCTTAGAGTACTGTGTAGTAATAAGCAGAGGGTTAAATTTTCCTACCTCCGAGCCACAGTAAATAGGAGGTGAATTTATGGAGCAGCACTTGGAAGCAAAGTCTGAGAACTTGTCAACCAGCCCTGTGAGGTCAGTGGATGTGGCTTCAGGTAATTTTGCTCTTAATCGTTCTGCCAGTCTGAAAGACATTTTCGCATAAGGTTTTATTTGTTGTGTTTTATAAGCCTTACTAGTGCAAAATGATAGCTATGTCAGATCTTTTACAATAAAGAAAATAGAAATCCTGTACCTCTCAAGAAAATTTTATATCTATGGAATGATTTTTGGTGACTCAATTTGGAATTACGAAGAGAAGCCTACATCTCTTTGAAGAATGTGAAAGTAAACATATTAATTGCTCCTGAATTTGAATCCCAACATTTTTTTCTTCACTTGCTCAATAATTTCATTATTGATGACTTCTATTTATTTGAACTTTCATCTTCTCTCCAATTCTAGATTTCAAGATTGTGATAGGAATTGATATCTCTTGAATCTCTTGAACAGCCCATGTTCTTGGTCCCTATTCACCCTCATAATAGACAACCCCATCTGTTTTATGCCTCAAGAAATGCTTGACAGCCTAGCAGTGGGCAGTGGAGATAGAAAAGACCCAAGCTGATGTCGAGTTGAGGGTTGGCAAAGTGGATACTGGGAAGGAAGATGGCGAGAGGGACTACTTTTCTCATAAAAGCATTATTGAAATGAGTAAATCTGAGCTGGGAGGGGTGACAAGTGGCATCAGAAGGAATCTAAGGAATGGAATAAAGACGGAGTTCAAATACCTAGACTCAATAGTCTTGACCTCAAATTTTATATCCCCAAATCTTAATTCTACTATATGCTCTTCTGGAATCTATACTATAGATTATCACTTAATTGCTCCCATGCAGCTCCGAAGTTCAAAACTGTTGGCAGAAAACCTAATCTTGAATTACCAGCTTAACATCATTCTCTATTGCCTCAATCATAGTCTATTAGATTCTACAATTTAAAAATTTTCTGACAACTGGGAAATAACCATTTTGACCTTATGGCTTTCATAGTTTTTCATTTTCTTTTAGAGCTTTGCTGAAATAGACTTCATGGGTGTCACTGAAGGGGTTCTTTAGAAAAATCTTTTTATTGAATTCTATTTTTGCTTACTTGAGGTCCATGTTGTTCAAAATTTTGAAATGGATCTAAGAAATTTACCAAAAAAAGAAAATTGTAAGTAACATGGCTTTTTTCAATAGATACTTTTTTCCAGACATCCAGTACAAATTCTCTTATTATGGCCTATTATTTGATTGTTAATACCTCTTTATAATGAAATGCTTTCTTCTCATCTTAATTAAGAAAAACAACTATGACATTATTGATAATTAACATTTATATTTGCAATTACAGGGAATGCATGCTGGTGCTGGCTGATCCTACACTTGATTAAAAGTTTGGGTCTTCTTGTCAGGCAATCAACCTTGAAGTTGGATAACATTTTCAGAAGGTTTATAGTTCCTCAATTATATATAGCAACAGCTCAGATAGCTTTTGGGCAAGAATAATTGATAAATTATATACTAGCTTTGCCATCTAGAACCAAATCTCTGCAGACAGATTTTGAAATTCATATTTTTATGGCTGTGTTCTAACTGGCCTCTCACTTGATACACATGACATTTTCCCCCTCAAATAGATCTCAGCTTCATCTACACAGGTATTAAATTCTATTTTCCAATTTCTTTTTATTGCACCTCATCTTTTCATTGTTCACTTAGCACATCTTATACTTTCAACTATACTTTCAAATCACAGTACCAGGCAAATATTAATAATAAATTTGGAGGATAGAACCAGGACAAGTTCCTTACTTTTTCTTGTACTCAGTAAATGTGCTTTCTGAATAATCTGCACATAGTTCTTGTCCCTTATCAATGAAAGAAGATAGTTCCTTCTGAAGTACAGGGGCCTGTAAGAAAACAATAATTGCAAAACAAAATAATTGTCTTGAGACACATCATATGATCCAGTTAAATCAGAATTCCATGTTAACATATCAGTATCAGTGTTATCTATAAACATTGGCATTGGCTAAGTTTTTCTGCATAGGACCAGATAGTAAATATTTTAGGCTTTTATAGGCCATTTAGTCTCTGTTGCGACTATTAAACTTTGTCATTATAATTCACAAGCAGCCAAAACAATGCATAAATGATGAGCCTGACCATGTTCCAATGAAAATTTTTTTAATGAACACTGATATCTGGATTTCATGTAATTTTCATGTATCATGAAATATTCTTCTTTTGATTTTTTCAGCCATTTAAAAATGTAAAAACATTCTTAGCTCGGAAGCCATGCAAAAATAGGCAGCAGGTCACATTTTTGGTGAGCTGCAGCTTACCAATCCCTAACCTATGCCAAGGTTTATAAAGAAACTGTCAAATTGTACCTTAGTTTTAAAACAGGCAGCAGAGTCTTTAGCATCACAGCATTCACCGAGGCTTTTAAGAGTTGGTTCAAGTACTTTACTAAGGAATACTTCTGGGATATGAGACCTCCTGCTTAGTTGAAATGTATATCTGACATAAGAGATAAAAAGTAATAAGACTCTTGAAGTTGTGGATATATAAGTAGGTGTTCACACTTTGAAAGGTAGAGCACCTGGTTTCTATGTCTTAATGAAAAAAGAAAAGATTTAAATAAAATGACTCCAAATAAACAGGATTTGGATTATACAATATTCCCATTAAAATACAATTTATTTAAAGTTGTTTTAAATGAAACTATTGTGATTAGTTAATACTGAATCTAAGTTCTTAAATCTGTGTTTATTATGCATACATCCATATATTTTATATATAAACCTATGTACTCAAATGCATATAAACTGGATTCTTTAAGTGGCTTTTTTTTTGTGTGAAAATGGATTTGTGTAAATTCTTCTATTATATATTATCCCATTGCTCTCTATGGATTTATAGAAATGAGTATTTAGAAAAATGTAAATTAGAATTTCAGTCCAGTCCAAATTTTGCTGTCTGATATAGGTAATCTAATATTGCAACCTGCTTCTTCAACCTATTTACCTTACTTACACCCATGGTGTATTTATTTTGTTTTTTTAGTTAGATGAAACTAGATAAAAGTTTACCATTTCTTCTCATGTAATTTCTTTCTCATGTAGTGGTAGTGAATATCAATACTGTCAAGACAAAAACTACTCTATATTTGATATTTGTTTTATTTGTATAAAATGCTTAGTTGTCCAAAAGTTTGACTTAATTTAGGCTTTTGATTTGTGAACTTGAACTAGAAATAGTATAAAACAAGAAAAGAATTTGAAAAGCATTATTGGTGACAGTATAATAATATTTTATATATGTACAACATTTTATGGTTTCATACTTTGTTTCATGTACTTTCTATATGCATTTCTCATTAACAACCTGTGTGCTAAGTAAGAAGTAATATCATTCTCAAATAAATTAAGAAGAGACCGAAGTTAAGAAGTGAGAAGTCATACACAACCATCAGAGGAGGTAAAATTGGGAACACCAGACTTCTTTCTCCATATCCAAAATTCTATTAAATCCACTTGTACTTTGTTTGGAAAGCTTATTGAGTTTTTAAAATGGAAAGTCATTTAAAATCGATTAACAAATACTTAAATTCCATGAAAAACATAAAAAGTACTTTGCTTGCATTTGAAATGAATGACAGCATACCTTCCCTCCTTCTGGTCCTCAGCATGATTCCCACTTGTTCAGATGAAATTAAGAGGAAAACACATTTAAGATCAACTCTACTTACTGATCTATAGCTTTGGTGTTTCCTTTGTCACACATGTCTTTATTTGTGGGCAACTCAACAGGTGGCAGCTCGGGTGGTTGGGCAGCTGGCATGAAGTAAATGCACACAAAAATGTCCATAGGTGTTTTTTCTTGACAACATTCCTCAAACTTAGAATTCTTTGTGGATAGTTTGTCACAGATTTTTACTGTATATTCAGGCAGCTACAAAAAGGAATGGTGAGTTTGTACATTGTTAGTTTCCTGGATGGTCTAATTAAAAATAAGGCTTACATGTCCATGGCATGGTACTTCTAAAGGTCAGTGTGAGTGCTCTCAAAAAGTAAATTGGTACAATACAATAATTTTGGAAGGCAATTTGTCAATGTGTACCAAAAACCTTAAAAACGTACAATTTCAGTTCTAGCAATTTGTCCTCAGAAAATCATTATGAATGAAGAAAGATTTAGCCATAAGGCTATTAATTGCAGCATTGCTTAAAGTAATTGAAACAACCTAAATCCAATAATAGAGTACTGGTTAAATAAAAAATATGGTATATCTAGGCAGATGAATGTAATAGATATATGCAATATAATTATATTTAGCCATTATAAATTAGGATATAGAAAACATCTGTTAACATACACATGTATTCTTGATGGAAAAAGACCAGGTCATACATTGTATCTATTTCTAAAGATTTTCATAAGACCTTAGAGTGTAACCTTTATTTAAAGAGGAACCTTAAGTAGATTTCAGATTTGAGCAACTATGCAAATTTGTATCCATTTGAAAGGGTAATGTAAATGAAAATTGGTGAAAAAAATTGGTATGACCATCAAATAATAAAAGATATAATAAGAACATCAGTAGCTTCTAATAGCATGGTGATGGGCAGTGCTGTCCAATAGAACATTATGAGATGATGTATCTCATAATGTTCTGCATTATGATGATGTATCTCATAATGTTCTGTATCTGCATTGCCCAAAACTATTAACCACTTGAAATGTGGCTAGTATGACTGAAAACCTGGCTTTTATATTTATTTAGTTCTAATTAAATTTAAATAATCATATGTGGCCAGTGGATACTATTTTGGATAGCGCAGGTAGAGCAAGATCTTGGGCATCTTGTGTTTGAGTGTTGACCACCTGCCAATTACTAGCTGTGTGACCTCAAATAACTATTCCTGAGAATCTTTTGTTTCCTCATATGTAATATGGAAGACGCATAGAGTACATATGAGAATTCATTGAGAAGATGATGCATGTGAAAAGCTACTGAGAAGAGTGCTTTCTCCTCAGTAAATGACACTCAATACATGGTGTGTGATGATGATGGTGGGATGGGATTCTTACCTCCTTTGCCATGCAGTCCTCAGAGGCAGAGTCACAGCACTTGGAGAGAATTTCAGTAATATCTTCAGCTAATGGCAAAACATCCTCCAGATCAGTAGTAGGCCCTTTTTGGGCTAATTTTATGAGATGGCTAAACAGTCAAAGATGAATTTGTTAGCTTACCAATATTCTCAGTTTTCTTTTTTCCTTCCTTCCTTCCTTCCTTCCTTCCTTCCTTCCTTCCTTCCTTCCTTCCTTCC